>CAJNDV010016391.1:40046-57887 GCA_905221635.1 Symbiodinium sp. CCMP2456 | reverse complement strand
TGAACTGCCATTTACTTACAATGCTGACCTGTGTGATCATGCAGCTAACATACATAAATACATATATACATATATACAAATATACATATGTATATATATATATATATACATATATACATATATACACACATATATATATACATATACATATATACATACATATACATACACATGTCTGACACACGAGATACAAGGCATGTTTGCTCTTTTCGTTGTTTCTGCCTCAAGCATCCAGCGTTTAGGGGTTTCCGAGACCTCGAAGAGCTGTACAGAGAAGTGGCTCAAAGCTTAAACAGTAGACCCACTCAACCCCGAACCAGCGGAAGCCGTGTAGAGGCCGCCAAACCTCAGCCCGAAGCCAGGATGTGAGCCAAGTAAAGCAGGCAGAGTTCCACGAGGCGCTTCGAGCAGCACGACACCACGTGGACGAGCTACAAGCTCGCTTAAGGCAAATGGAGGCACAGCGCCTCGGCAGAGATCAACAAAATTAAAAGCTGACAGATCTCATCTTTATGGCTCATTCCCGCTATTCTAGTTATCATCGGGTTTACAGCATTGGTCTTTTGCAAGGAGTCAAGGAGCTGGTGCTGGTTATGAACATAAGGCGATAGGCATCGAGCGTGTGTAGCCAGTTCGATGCAGCCAGTAGGGCCTAGGGCTGGGGGTCTATGGGAGTGTAGGGCCTAGGCATTTAGTGATCGCAGAAACAAAAGGCTTTCACACGCGCTGGCATTCGTGCGCCGTTGTCTTCGAGATGTACCATGTTCCAGACCTTTTGCTCACCAAGAGGGTTTGGGATTTGACCACTCGTGGAGCTCTTCTGGGCATGAGGATCAAAAGAGCCTTGTTAATTATGAATCTGTTGTCAGGCAGTCGCAAACAGGTTCGGGAGCTGTTAATCGGCACGGGGCTGACACAAAAACACGAGCCTCCCCACTGAGGAAAGCCCTAGTGCACGTCCACAAACTCGGAGATGAGTCGTCAATTACACTCCATATCTGCCCATGGCATTCACCACAGATCTTCGTAAGGTGCTTGGCCCAAGAGGTTGGGCCCTCACACCTTAGTTTCCGAGAGCCATATCGATACACTTCGTCGAGCACTATGAAAGCCCAAGTGACGGCAGAATTTGACTCACAAGTTAAAAACAACTGGTCGGTCACAACACCACGAAATCATACGGACATCGCTCACGTTGCCAAACACCAGCAACGTTTCGAGTACCAGGAAATGAAAACATCCATGCGTTTTTTGTTCTTCTGGTTTGTATCATTACTAGTGACTTTAGGGGCCGATGCCACGTTAGACTTACTTTTGAGCTGGTCCTTCCGGACACCACTAGTGAGGGGCGTGCTGTGCCGAGCCGCCCTCGATGGCGAGGCCTCAAATCTCGCAAATGAACCTAGACTAGAATGGCGAGGCCTCAAATCTCGCAAATGAACCTAGACTAGAATGTCTTGAAGGTCAAGAAGAAAATCACATCTAGAGAAAACCGTGAAGACCATGAGGCCAGCGAGCCCTAACCAGAAAACATTTTCTGAGCTGTGGGGCAGTGCACGTGTGCACACAATGACAAGTTAGAGCGTGTGAAAGTCTTCGTGTTTGCTTGACCAGTTACAGGAAGCAAACAAGAAGCAGCTGCTGAAACCGCTTGCAACTCGAACTTCTTTTTAGCTTTTGCTAGCCTTCTTCGCCGCTATGGCCAGGCAACCCTTCAGCCCGGTGGTCGTGGCCGCGTTGAAGGTCTTATGTGAAGCGTCAGAGGATACCTTGATGGATGCGCTGTCAGAGTTCCGCATCTCTCACAGAGCGCGGTTGGCTGCCTTGACTTCCCAGTCCGTTGCGGAAGGATTGGGCTCCTTCAAAGGCAACCAACCGCGCTCTCGCGGCCTCGGTTCTGCAGTTCATACAGAAAACCCCTTGCAAGAGGCATGTTGAGCCCCGAAGAAGCAACGCACCTGGCCGGTAAACTAAACTTCGTCTGCTCCTGGGTCTTCGGCGGAGTAGGTAAAGCCCTCCCCAAGTCAGTTTACTCACGCCAGCACTCTCTTTTCCCGCAGAAGAAGCTTAATCCCCCCGTTAGAAGCTGCCCTGACCAACTTGTCAGCTTTGCTGCCAGCACTGAATCCATGCGAGTGTCTTTTGAGGAGGTCTCTTCAGACTCAGAGACCCCACCTCATGTACGGAGACGCGTTCGTGACTCTGGCAGGGACACCGCAAGCAGGTCATCAGTGCCGAAGGACCTGTTAGCCAAGGCGGCATCGACCAAAGCCTTCATATTCTGGTTGGAGGCGCTCGCACAGATCGCCTGCCTGGCAGTTGCAGCCGAGACCCTGTCAGGAGATGTGGTATACTTTGTGGACAACAGTGCAAGTGAGCACGTGCTGAGGAAAGGATACCCCAAGGCAAGGACCCCTCGTTGACAATCTTGTTAGGTTGGTTTTAGTCCTGGGTAGCTTGCAGACGCCTCAATGTTGTTTTTGTTAGAATCACCAGCAAGGCCAACTTGTCCGACCAGGTTTCTCGTGGGGATTGGGAGCCCAGTGAGTCGTTACGCTGCCAGAGAAAGTACCCTGATTTTGACAGCGCGTGGGAGCTCCTGTTCGAGCTCACCGCGCAGCCCGTGGACCCAAACCAGCCCTTTTCGAGAAGCTGGTCACCTGTTAGCGTTTCAACCGGTTGCCCAGTGAGAGCGCGAGTGAGTGGTCGTTCCGCGCTACAGTGGAAGTTCTGTGGACAGACCAGTTCGCCTTTTAGAGGTTTGAGCAGGTTGGTGCGAGACCAGTTACGGACCACACCACTCCGCGGGTAGTGGAAAAGAATCGAACTCGTGTTCGTACGCAGTTTCACGAAGCCAAGAACTTGTCGGGCAGTGCACGTGTGCGCGCAGTGACAATTAGAGCGTGTGAAAAGGTTTGTGTTTGCTTCACCAGTTAAAGGAAGCAAACACGAAGCAGCTGCTGAAGCCGCTTGCAGCTGGAGCTTCCTTTTAGCTTGTCACTCCACGCCCGCCCGGAAGAAATTCTGCAGACCGACCAGTTAGCCTTTAAGAGGCTTGAGCAAGTTGGTGCGAGACCAGTTACGGACCACACCATTCCGGGCGGGTAGTGGGAAAGAGTCGAGCTCCTGTTCGTACGCAGTTTCACGAAGCCAAGAACTTGTCCTCGAAGTCTCGAGCTTTCCGGAAGCTTAAAACCTAGAGCCCGGTAGCGGATTACTGACACTCCGAACGAGCAGAATCGTTCCTCACAGCCGAACCCCAAGCCTTGAATCCAAGAATATTATCATTCCATCCTACTAATTGATCCACTTCGAGTTGGCAGAACAGTTGAAGACATTGTACTCCCGAAATAAGCCCCGAGCTTCAACTTCCACACCCTACGAAGCCCGAGCCCTAGCCAATGTCTTGAACCAGAACCCTAGTAAAGGCAAGACGCTTTCCTCACAGAGCGACGTGATGCAAAGGTGGGGCAGAAATGGCATAAGGCGTAGCGCTTCGGGCTTTAGCGTTGAGGTTGCGGGCTTCAGTTTGTTTCGGGGTTCGGACTTCACTTGAGATTCTCTGTCGGTCTGTAAGTTATGGCTTCAGAAGAATCTAAGAAGTGCACATTCAACCCGGCAGCCCCAACCCTAAGCCTTAAGCCACAACCTGAAACTTGGACCCGTGTGCGGGGAGTATGACTTCAGGCTCGGGCATAGGTCCGAGGGTGGGTCTTGCACGGCTCAAGGGCAGGATCTGCTTTAGGACGCAATCAAGGCAGTTTGTTCTCAATAATCCGGTTGAGAAGAGTTTCAGAGATTCAGGGAAAGCACGGTGCTCGGCTGTAGCAACTGTGGGTCCTAAACCCTAACGGCGTGGGGTTGGGATGCAGGCTCCTCGATGACTTCGAGGTCTATGGCCTGGGATTCGCGGATCTCTAGAACCGAAACCCTAAAACCCTGCAACTTCACAGCCGTATAACCTAGCTGAAGCTTTCGAGTACTAAATTTAGCTGTGATGCCCTGAATACTACAGACCAAGAGCCCTCGACACTGAGAACCCAAGTCCTCAGGCGAAAACTCTATTGGACCCTAGTGTCGGAGAAGCACCGTATCAACAACAACCCTAACCCCAAATCCTAGTACCCTTATTGGAACCCGTTTTAGGGACCGTTATAGCGAGCCTAGCCCAGAGCTGTGCAACTCCAAAGCCGAAGAGGCTGTGGGCATTTTGGAGCTGCCGGAGGTGACCTTGGCTCCCACAGCTTGCACGCCTGACGAGGCACAGCAGCTTCGCAGAGGAGTTCGTGAAATTTGGCAGGTTGGCGCTTGAACTTTGTTGAGGCTTCTGGGTCAGCCTGTTAGGGAATCTCCGTGAAGATTCCTTGGGTTGACGCATGACCCGAGACCCTTGAGGCCCTAAACTCTAAATGGCAAAGCCCTAAAGCCAGAATCCCAGTTCTAGTCAAGTCGAGTCCCGGACCCGTTCACCGAAGCCGTGACCGGGAAGCCCGCGATATCCTATCCTATCCTATCCTATCCTATCCTATCCTATCCTATCCTATCCTATCCCATTCACCTTAAGCTTCCGTACACCCAAAGCTTTACGCCCAGTTTTGGAGCTTTTCGGAGCTCAATCTCTTCGGCCCTGAACTGCTCTGGAGAGCTTTGTGCCAGGGTCGATTTCCCAAAACACTCCCAGAGTCTGGCTTAGTGTTTAGCTTTGTTTAAGGGTTACAACAGTTTTGTGTGCTTTTGTCACGGCCACCGCCTCAACTCTTGTTGCTGCTGTTATTTCCGCCAACCCGAAACCGAAGACCCCAAGCTATCCCTGATTTAAAATCACCGTTTGGCAGAAAGGAGGCCTCCGTGACGAATGAGCCAACGGAGGCAGAGAGTTCCGTCATCACATCGAAGAGGCCTGGCCTTGGGACGGAAGCTCCAAGAGGGTGTTGAAGTTCAGGGGACTTCCTAGGGTCTTGTAGTGCGCATGAGGCCCGATGTTCAGCTTCTGGCTTTGCCGCCCACGTATAGGTCTAGGTTTTGCGTGCACCTTCTGCAGCTTTAAAGGTTTGACGGGGTAAAGACCAGGAGATTGCGCGTCTTAACCACCATTGCATCCTCATGGTAGTGCTGCTAAAGCTGCGCTTTCTCTCATGCTGTTGGCCATGTTCTGATGCACCGGCTCTGGCCGTTTGACGACTCAAGGGAAGGGAATGCGCATGCTGAGCCAAAAGACTGGAGACCAGAAGCTGTGTGTCGTGTGCTTGCAAAGGCCCAGGACCCTCCAGGCTCCGTCAAGTAGAAGGGTTACGATTGCATTGGTAGCGACGCTTGGGCGAGCCACGACCCAAGAGTGCTGCGACGGATGTTCTTCGATGATGATCTGATAGATTTTGGAGGACTTCCAGGCGCGGCTGGCGCTGACGGGAATGACGACGGTGACTTTGTCTTCCAGGAAGATGCTGTCTCTGGCGCCTCGTCGAATCCAAGTGTGCCGACTCTGGATGCATTTTCGGAGGCGCCGCGAAGGAAACGTGGTTCCCGAGGAGGCTCTCAGAGGGCTGCTTCGGACAAGGACGCCAAGAGGTGGCGTTCGGGAGCTATCCCGCCGGCGCCGGTGTTTGACGGCGACATCGAGAAGGATCCCTACTGTCTGCGACACTACAAGCGCAAGCTGGGCAGATGGCTGAGGATCACCAAAGAGTTCTTGCCGCCGAACGAACAAGCGCTCAGGGCTCTTGAGCAACTTCGAGGCGAAGCTGAGCTGGAGTTCGAGGAGGTGGACGACGCCAGGTTCGACTGCCCTGACGGCATCGACAAGTTGCTTAAGGACTTAGAGGTTTCGTTCGGAGAGCGAGAACTGTTTCGTCAAGGCGGCACAATCCGGGAGTTCGAGCAGGTGTGCCGGCTGCAAGGCGAAAGCGTTTCTGCTTTCATCCGAAGGTTCCGCCTGCTGGAGCGGAAGCTCAAAGACAACCGGGTACCTCCGTACCCGGAACAGGCCCGAGTGGTTAAGCTGCTGGACGGCCTTCGACTAGATGACAAGTCGGTCTCGGCCGTTTTGCTGGCCGCTGGCAACGAGTACAACATGAACAAGGTCCTCGAGGCACTACGCATACAGTACCCTGCGGGCATGACCATCACAGGTATACCACGAGCACGCCAGGACCCGAGGACTTCGCGAGGACGTGGAACTTCTTCCTCGAGATCTACGACCTCGACTGCTTCTACTCGATCCGCGGCTTCGTCAAGGAGCTCCCAAAGTGGCCGGCGCTGGCGTCAGTGGAACGCCAATGTAGAAGATGAGGACTACGAATGGTACAATCCTGACGCTGGTGAGGACGAAACGTGGGACTCGCTGCATGACGCGGTTTCAAATGCTCCCGACGCCGAGGCTGACGAGTCAGGCCTTCCCGAGATACCCGAGGAGGAGGCCGAGGACCACGAGGAGACTCAGCTCAACGAGGCCGAAGGATGGGATGAGTGGCCGGTCTCCGACTCGGTGGGCAATGCTCTCGCCGAAGCCGCGCAGGCGCTGACGGTTACTTCGAAGAAGTTGGCAGGCCTAGCGCAGTCAAGAGGCTTCTACCAGACCAAGGGCGCTCCTTCTTCTTCCGGGAAGGGCAAGGGCAAGACGGGCTCTCCTTCGTCTGGGAAAGGCAAGGGCAAGCATGGCAAGCCGGGCTCGAAGGGCATTGGCAAGTCGAAGGGCAAGGGACGCGGCAAACTGGATGCTCAATCTGCCCTTCAGCAGCAAAGGCTCCAAGGCAGTTTGTGTCTTGGGTGCGGCTCTGCGGACCACTGGCTCAGAGACTGTCCGAACTTCAACGTGCAGAATGCTCAGTTGGCGTCGGCCAGCATGCCCGGTGTATGCCTGGATGCCGACGGGGCGGTCGAGATTCACTCCAGCTGGACAACCTCTTCGAGCAAGGTCGACCTGGCCCCACCGGACGTTGAGACACTTCATGCCGCTGTGCCGAGCAAAAAGAAGGTTTACTTCCAGCTACCTCCGCTACATGACTTTGAGCCCAAAGTCGCTAGATCTCCAAGTGTTCTACTGCAGTACTGCGAAGGACCCTGCTCGGCATACATCATAGCGGACACCGGATGCCAGCGTCAAGTAGCAGGTCAAGCGTGGCACGACCAGAAAGCCCAGGAAATCCTTCCCTCAAGAGGCTTGAGTTCCCCGACAAGTGCAAGTTCTCTTTTGGTCCGAGTGCTCCTGTTACTTCCGTTGGTCGACATGTGTACCCGGTGGCTATCGCAGGTGTTCCGTTCAGTCTGTCGGTGAGTGTGGTCGCTGCCAAGGCCCCAGCCTTGCTTTCGAGAAGGGCATTTGAAGCTTTGGGTGCAGTTCCGGATGTTCACACAGGATCTGTTCACTTTAGGGCGCTGCAGTGCACATCAAGGTTATGGTTGTCTCCTTGTGGACACTTGGCTATCCGACTTGACGAGTGGGGCAAAGAGTCCTTTCCCTGGCCCCCAAGCAGTGTACCACGTGACTTACCAGACGTCATTCACCCGGCAGCTTTTGATCGCCCAAGTGTGTTGGAAACTACGACAAGCCCAGCGCAACCTCCTCCGCATGCCCCGAGAGGCACCTCCGCAATGGCTGGTTCGTTGGCGAGCTCTACTACAAGGCCTCCTGGGCTTCGTGAACAGCGTCCAACAAATGGTGCTGCTTTACTCAGTCACTCCGGACCTCGTCCTGCGGAACTATGGGGTCCCGTCGACGGCTACCTCAGTGCTGAGCACGGTGGGAGCCATAGCGGCTCAGACGGCCCTGACGAACCAGTCCTACATGAAGAAGCCGGACCAATGCAGCCATCCCTCAGGACTGCGAGCGTACGGAGGCGGGGGCACCAAGGTGAGGATTTGCGACGTGTGCGGTTCCCGATGGGTGGTGATGCCGAATGGCAATCAGGTGCCTGCGACTCCCAAGGCCTCACCTCAAGCAAAAACCCCGCTCGACCTTCCGGAGAGAGTGGTCCAAGCGCTGCGCAGGGAGCGAGAGAGCAAGAAGCCCAAGGCCAAGGCCGCAAGCGGAAGCCACCAGTACGACAACGAGGACCTCGGTGCAGCGTACCCCGCCTCCTTGCGTCCCTCCTCAACATCCTGGCGGGGATCTGTTCGGGCTCCTCCGGCGGCTATGGCTATGAGACGATCCTCTCCGACGCGACTGACGGCCCGTGCGAAACCCACGGCTCCTCCACCTCCGAGTCAGCGTCGAACATGGATGGGAAGCCCACCGGCATCGGACACGGACCGCATGAGTGTGGACAGACGCAGTGCGGGAACCTACGATCAGGACTGGGCAAACTGGGAGGAGCCAAACTTCTTCATGGACAACCGCGACCAGCTGGAAGGCTCCGAGGGCAGCCAGTTCGATCCCAACGACCTGATTCCGGACGACGAGTATATCTTGGATCAGGAGACCCGCTAGCTGCACATCCTCCTGTACAACCTCGTCTTCGTGGTGATGTTCTTCGAGGCTCTCCCGACGAGCCCCTTCTACCGGATGACCGCGGTGCCTTTTCTGTGAAGCCGGGCATGATCAAGCGTGTCCTAGGAAATCAAAGGGCAGTGCGGTCTATGTGGTTGGTAGAACAGGAGGTGTACCTGAACCGTGCCAGGCGGGCGCGCTCTATGCGCAACTTCCGCTCGGACCTCCTCGAGATCTACGGCGGCAATGCGGAGATCACCGCCCAGGCTCTTCGAGTTGGACTTCGAGCCTTACAACCGGTTGATAAGGTGTATGGCTGGGAGCTACGGCGCAAGAGCGACTACGACCAGCTGGAGAACCTCGTCCTTCGACATCGGCCTTACCTCCTGGTCTATGAGATTCCTTGCACCGCGTGGTCCAACATCCAACCTCGTGAAGAACTACAAGTGTTGCGGGACCAACAGGACCAGGCCATCAAGCGAATGGTCCACTTGATCCAGAAGGCCAAGTCTACCTACGGAGGACATTTTCTTCTCGAGAACCCGGCATACACCGACTTCTGGAAGCACCCAGCCGTTCAAAGACTGCGCCAAGTTCCTGACGTGAGTTTCCAAGTTGGGTGCATGTGTGCCTTCAATCTGAAGGACGCTTCGGAACGGCCCCTCAAGAAGCCGACGGGGTGGATGACCGATCTTCCTCGAGTCTTGGAACGAGTAGCCCTACCATGCAGCTGCGCACCGGATGCCCATGGCCAAGTTCTTGGCGGAAACAGCCAGCGAGCCCAGGTCTATACCAAGGAGCTCGCGGAAGCGGTGGTGCGTGGTGTACAAGAGTCCCTGGCAGCGGATGGTGATGAGCGAATGAACAAGGCCACGGACGAGAACTACGCCACGGTGTACTTCCTCGACATCAACCGGCACGAGGACTCCTGGCTACCCCTACTCAAGGAAGTTGACGAGCAGTTGAAAGGCAAAGTTCGACCCGACAAGGTCATCCCTCTGAGCACCCCCTTCGGCGAACAGGTCAAAACATTGGTGCCATGGAAACTGGAGAGGCTGCAAGTCTGCAGAACCCCCATGCAACGACGGCTGCCTCTGGAAGTTCTTCAAGCGGGCGCTCGCCATCGGGGTGCGGCGCTCTGGCTCGCAGATGGCAGCGTGAAGCTGGAGGCGGAAACTGTGGATTCCATCATGGCCCAATCCGCAAACAAGTTTGCTTCTCCTGTGCGGGCAGCGATATTCTTCTTTGGGTCAGCGCCAGACAGCAGTCTCAACCCGACGGAGAACGCCAAGCCTGAGCCCTCTGTGAAGACGGCCAAGCCGGAAGAGGACAAGATTGATGACACTGAAGTAATGAGGCCGCATGAACCAGGTTACCGTGACATAACCTTTCCAGGCGCCCCGGCTGCTCCTCGGTGGCTACTTCAAGTACTACGTCGAGTGCACACCAATCTGGGGCACCCAAGCACAGCCACGCTCGTGCGACACCTTTCGCACTCAGGAGCTTCGGAGCTCGCTGTACAATGTGCCCGCAAGTTGCGTTGTGAGGTGTGCAGGCGCGTGCAGCCCCCTCGACAACCACGGCCAGCAAAGCCCTACAACCCCCAGCGTTTCAACGATAAGCTGGGACTGGATGTGCTGTGGCTCAAAGACATTCGGGGTAAGGTTCATGCCTTCCTTTCCCAGGTCGATGACGCAACGTGCTACCACGTCCTGAATTACTTGCAGGATCGCAGCGAAGAAGAGGTGATGAAGGTTCTCATCAATGGCTGGATGGCCTTTTTCGGGCCCCCAGACTCTTTGGTCCTCGACTCTGATGGATGTTTCCGTGGCTATCGCTTCGAAACCTTACAAGCTCAATGTGCCACTCAGGTCCGCTACGTCCCGGCAGACGCGCATTACCAGCTGGGTCGTACCGAACGACACGGGCAGGCCATCAAGTACATATGCCAGCGACTGGTCAGCCAGTTCTCTCCTGTCGGAGCTCAAGAGCTCAGTGTCATTGCGGCGATGTCCTCGTTCGCAAAGAACAATTTATTGAATAGGTCGGGAAGTAGCCCCTGCCAGTGGGTCTACGGCCGGAACCATCGTCTTCCAGGAGCCTTGCTGAGCTCAGGGGGAGGCATAGAAGCATGCCAGATTGTCTCCGATTCGGAGAGGCTCCGCCGGGTCGAAGCAATCAGGGCGGCCGCGATGAAGGCTTATCACGATTTTGAATTTCACAATTCTCTCCGCGTGGCCTTACTACGGAAGCCTCGTCCTTTCCGCGGTCCGTTCTTCGAAGGTCAGCGGGTGGCGTATTATCGCCAGAAAAACCCCATGGACGGGGAAGGGAGCATCGAGGGATATAGGCAAGGAACAGTGGTGGCCATCGACAAGGGCACCCTTTGGCTTCGTAACACTCGTGGCCGCCTGGTTTCTTGCAGCCGTGAACAAGTTCGAGATGTTGCCGGCGAGGAGGAGTGGTGGGCACCAAGTCAGTCGGACTTGGACCTCCTTAAAAAATCTGACCAGGATTTGTCGGACAAGCACTCCCTCGCCTTTCGCTCTGAGGACGTCCCCGGCCCAAGCCAAGATCAGGCTGCGCTGGATGTGTTGGACTCGGAGCTGCAGCCAAGCACGCTTCCGGTTCCCGAGGCTCCCGTACCAGCTCCACTTCCGGTGCTGGATGCAATTGGGCAACCTGTATCTGGTGGTCAGGTTCCCTTGGTGGCTCCGTTGATGCTGATTCCACCTACTCCGCGGTCCGCTCCTGGAACACCAAGGACGCCCAGGATGAAGACCAAGCTTCGGTCGGTTCCAGAGCATGTCGCTTCGAGCCCTCCTGCTCTACTACCACCCGAGTTCGAGCCTCTACCACCAACGGAACAAACCGCGACTGCATCAACAGGACAACGTGATCCACTACCACCAGCGGAACAAGTGACTGCATCAGCAGGACAACGTGATCCACTACCACCAGCGGAACAAGCGACTGCATCAGCAGGACAACGTGATCCACTACCTGGTCCGCCCTATGTTCAGCAATCTTCTCGTCAGGTCCCTACAGACAGTGCTGTTCAGCAATCTTCTCGTCAGGTCCCTACAGACAGTGCGTCGGTGACAAGGCGAGCTTCTTCTACGTCAGGCGCCACATCTGGTCTACAGAGCGACTTACGTCTGGTCTTGGAGGAGGACTACCCTGAGTTTGCATCTCGTGGTACTAAGAGACCTGCTGAGACACCCCCGGGACCTAGCTCTAAAGGTGTCGCTCGCACGACCGAGGAGATGGAGGCCGAGTCTGCTCTTTATGCATCTTCCCTGTTGACCTTCTGTCGTGACTGTGGTGAACAACATCGAGTCAACGAAGAGGGCATCTCTATCTGTTCTAGATGTTCAAGCACAAGGACAGTGAATTCACCTGTTTTGGTTGAGAGTTGGTTTGATGAGGTGAAGGAGCGGGAGGCTATGAGTCAGTTCTTTGAGGATCGAGACCCGTCACAACCTCCCGAGCCTCACTCTGAGTTTGTTTCTGAGGCCAATTTGGCCAGCGCAAAAACCCTTCCCGAAAGAAGCAAGTCATGTTTGCATCGTCTTGAAGTACTACGTCGACATGGGCGGCACGAAACCCGCGCTCCTGGCTGGGATGGCAGCCCCGGCGAGCTGCAACCGCTTTTCGGCCAGAGTTGCTTTCTCGCGGCAGCGGACAAGTTCGGGGATCATGATGACGACCGGCCAGCCAAGGTGAAGGTGAAGTCTGAGGAGTTAGCAAAGCTTCTTCTGGAACGACAAGACTTCCGCCCTGCCGTTTGTCATCAACTCCTGGACACCGTGGACATGCCCGCGACGCAGAGGACATGTCTGGGCAGCGCTCGTCCGGTTTCCGCCTTGGCATTGGGGCTGTGTGCTCACGGGAACTTCAAAGGTATAACTCGCCGAAGTCGTGACCACAGGCAGCTCATCCGCTATCTTCTGAGCTACATGAAGAGCCAGGGCATGGACGACCAGGTGACATCCTTGTATCTGTCACGGAACGGACGGGCTGCCATGCACCGTGACAACCATAACCTGGCCGAGAGTCTGAACTGGGTTTCCACTGTGGGAGACTACACGGGCGGAGCGCTGTGGGTCGAGAGCCGATCTCCGGAAGTACCAGCAGATGCTGTATGGAAGAACATCAACGGAGAGAAAGTCCCCGGCTTCCTCATGGACCCTCACGGCAAGGCGCTCTCCTTTCACCCGAAGTGCAGACATGAGACGCAGCCGTTCCGGGGCGAGCGCTACGCCATCACCGCCTACACGAGCCGCAGCCGTGCCGCTCTAGAGCCAGAGTTACGACGCGAACTCCGGCGACTTGGCTTCATGAAGAAGTCCAACATCAGCGTTTACTACGTGGACGAGACCCAGCTGCAGAACGAGGAGATGGACCTGGATGACGTGCCCGTGCACCAGGCCTATCCCTTGAAGGCGTGGCAGACACCGGGCGAGGGCGAAGCGGCGGTCATGGAAAGCTCCAACTCCGAAGGCGCAGACGGCCCGGGAGAGTCCGTGTCACGAGCTCAAAAGCAAGCCCTCAAAAAGGAGCTCCCCTGGCAAGCTATGAGCCAGGCCGAGATTCCCAAGTTCGTGCAGGCCCTGGTGGACGAATGGTCCGAATGGCAGAAATGGTCCTCCTGCAGGCCCGTCTACCTGGACACGTCAAAGATTGATCCACGGCTCATACTGAAGTCCAGGGTTTGCTTTCGCTGGAAACCGAAAGGTGGTGGCGAGTTTAAACCCAAGGCGAGAATCGTGGTGGCAGGGTTTAGCCAGGGATTCGCCAGTGTTGAGCAGGGCTGGATTGATGGCCATCCTCCAATGGTCTTCCACGAACAAGGTGGACCTTTGGAACGGAGATTGCCAATCGGCCTTCTTGCAGGGAGCTCCAGATGATGAACGCCCCACCAGCATCTTCATGAAACCACCATCCGACCCCGTCAGCAAGCAGGCCATACCGGACTGGATGCGGCCAGACCTGTTGTACCGTCTGAGTGCACCTGTCTATGGGCAAGCGAATGCGCCGAGACGATGGTACATCCATGTGAAGAAGACTCTTATGGATCTGGGCTGGATTCCCCACACGCTCGATCCATGTCTGTTCTTGTATGTGGAGCGCGTGAACGACCAGGACACAGTGACAGCAGTGCTGGGATTACATGTCGACGACCTCATCCTGGCGGCGCTGTTGGGATTCAACCACCATCTGGATGCGGTGCATGCCTCCTTCACGTGGGGCAAGGCCTGGGACACTCGAGACTTCGTCTTTGTGGGACGAAGGATTTGCCAGCACGAAGACTACAGCATCACAGTGGACCAGTCCAGCTACGTTTCGGAGGTTCCCATCACCCGCACCAAGCTGGATCCCTCCGAGTCACTCTCCGATCACCCGGAGCTCATCACGGAGTTCAGGTCAGGAATCGGAAGTCTACAATGGCTCTCGGGCACTACGAGAGGCGACATCTCCGCGGATGTTTCCCTTCTGCAGAAACCACCTCAGGAGTTGAAGGTGGAGGACCTCCAGGAGATCAACGCCGTTCTCCGCTACGTGAAGGCTACGAACGGCGCGTGCTTCAAGGTGGTCCCCGTGCCCAAGGAGGAGCTCATGATAGTGGCCTACGGGGATTCTGGATTTGGCAACGCGCCAAACGGCAAGTCCCAAGGAGGCCTGGTTGTGGTTGCCACATCCAAGCGAGCACTGGAGAGCACGCAACCAGCATCCTTGCTGGAGTGGCGAAGCTATAGACACCAGAGAGTATTGCGAAGCACTCTGGCTGCCGAAGCGGCTTCCCTCGACAAGGCGGAGGACTTCGGCCACTACCTCGCCGCCATGCTCTCCGAGATGTTCGAGGCAGGACATTACGCGACCATGAAGGCCCCCCTCTTCGAGGTTCTTCCCGTGACGGATGCAAGGAGCCTTTGGGACGCAATCCACCGGCTTACGACCTCCTTCCAGGAGAAGCGCGTGGAAATTAGCATAGCAGCCCTGCGGCAACAGTGCAGAAATCTTCGATGGGTTCCCACGGAGCAGCAGATCGCCGACGTCATGACCAAGAGGAACAAGGCGCTCCGTGACCACTTCAGGGAGTGGATGGCTTCGCCAACGGTCACGCTGATCGAGAGCCGTAGCCCGGAAGATGCACAGTTGCCTGGCCAGGCCAATCAGCCGTGGCGAACAGGCCAAATAAATAAAGAGGAGTGCTAAAGCTGCGCTTTCTCTCATGCTGTTGGCCATGTTCTGATGCACCGGCTCTGGCCGTTTGACGACTCAAGGGAAGGGAATGCGCATGCTGAGCCAAAAGACTGGAGACCAGAAGCCGTGTGTCGTGTGCTTGCAAAGGCCCAGGACCCTCCAGGCTCCGTCAAGTAGAAGGGTTACGATTGCAAGTGCATGCCTTGCAGATCTTGCTTGTGTTGGGCAGATCTCACTTGTTTTGCACGACTTTTGGCTGAGCAGGTCTGCAGCTGTTTCCAACAGAAAACTTGTTGCTTGCAGACATGGCCACGGTCTATCGAAAGGAGATCGGCTCGGTACCGTTGAAGACGGTACTTCGCCAGTTTCCGATCGAACAGTCTGAGCCGTGCTTGTGGCCGCAGGTAATTCCTGTGTTGGTGATTACAGCCTCTGTGCAAAGAGCCCTATATGCTAAGTCCTGCACCCTGAACCCTACTCGAAGCCCACCAGCACTGTACGGCGTCCAACTTCCAAGGTCGTCCTCCGACGGCCAACTAGGCTCGGCATCCGACTCCGAGGTCAGCACCGATGCCTCTCCGAGTCCGGACTTGACAGCCCTGAAGACTCTGGCCTGGGCTAGCAGAACGGTTGCTTCTGTAGGTGGGCTCAGGGCTTTGTTCTTTGTTGAGTAGGATGTCGACAGCACGCAGCCAAGGAATGTGGATGCCTACTACATCTTCGGCTCCGGCGTGATCCGATCCGGCAGCGAGGTCCTCCAGCTTCCTCCTGGTCTCGACCTCCCAATCCCAGCAAAGCCCAGGCCCATTTTGGGTACCTATCCCAATTCGACCGAGATGCCACGTGCGTCTCAAGTGGCTTCTCTATCTCCCATGTCTACCATGGCTCCCATGGCTCCCATGGCTCCCGCCGCTCCGGTATCTCCCATTGCTCCCGACCGTGCCCCTGTGGGCCCGACATTGATGTCCCCCACCGCTGCCCAGATGGATGCAATGCAGACTCCATGGCTTTGACTATGCAAAGGTAAACCTACTCGCCCAGAAGCCTTGACCCCCGCTGCAGCCGCAAACCCTTAAGACATCAACAAAAAAGCTTGAACCAGCACCCCTAAACCCCAAACCCTGAGACCCTAAACCCTAAAGTCCTAACAGCTTCTCAAAAAAGATTTCAAAACCTAAGCATCCCTAAAACTCAACAGCGAAGGAAGCGCCTGAACCAGCAGATCGTCGAAGCCGCCAAGGCCCCGAAAGCCGAGGCCGGAGCAAAGCTCCTGGCTCTGGCAGAGGAGACATGTTTTGTGTTTGTTTTGGCTCTGTTTACCGGTTCATTTNNAGTTTTGCGTCTTTAGCTATGCGCTACTTTTTGTTTTGTGTTTTGTTTCTAGTCCTTTATTTCTGAGATTGGTTTAGTTTGGTGGTTGCCAGCCTTATGCGATTATTCAGATCTGTTCTTCAGGTTTTGGGTTTCTTTTTTCGGGGGTCTAAGGGTTTAGGGATTCTCAGGTGTCTAGCGGTCTAGGGTTTAGGGCGTTTAAGAGTTTTGTTGTTGTTTTGCTTGGTATGAGGTGTTTTGGGGTCAGGTGTTAAGTGGGTTTAGTGGTTATCGTCTGGGGATCGGGGTTTCAGGCCCAACAGGGGGTGTGTCATGTTGTGGCTACGGTCTCGTTCGTTGGAGGATTACTGAACCCAAGGTTTGTTTTAATGCAATCCTACAGTAAGTGTGCAAGGAAGAAACATTTCAAGCCATGTGGGGTAGTTTTGGCACATTGCAGTCCGTCTTGCGTAATGGAATGGTAAGGGGGGCTGCAGGAAAACATCGACAAAATGAATGCGGTGAACCTCTCCACGACTTTGCACCGGCTTGCGCGTGCTTGGACCAACAAGCAGGGGAAGGGGCAGAAGTCCTTGGCACGCCATCCGGTCGTGTCAAGGATGGTGGATTTAGCTGAGGACTTTGCAGAGCGTGACTTGCAAAATCGCGACAACAGCATGCCAGCAAACTGTTGCACCATCATTGCCTGGTCCTGCTCCTCCTTGTCGTTCTTCCGCAGCTCTCTTTTCGCTGTGTTGGTCAAGGCTGGGACTTACATAGCTGGTTAGATTGAGGTCTCTTAGGGTTTTCAGGTTTCAACCAGGCATTCCGACATGTCTGCACTTGCTTCGGTGGCCCGGCAAATTCTCAGGTGGTTTCCCAAGGTGTGGAGGAATGCCAAAGCTTTGAGATCACCAACTTGATGTGGGCACTTGCAGAGCTGTGCCGACGTCGGCCGCAAATGGGCAAGGAGCTTTCACCCAGCATCCAGGAGCTCGTGCTAGCCACGGCACCCGTGTTTATGAGGTGGCAGCTGCCATGACTTGTATGGGAGTCGTTTTCCATGTTGTGTATCTTTTAGTTCCCTGCATGCTCATTGTATCCAAGATCTAAAAAATCAAAATCAGTCTGAGGCTACACACATTGAATGTGAGGGTGTTGACTTCCGCGCTGATGTCCCTAGCCTTCTTCCCACCCATGGACTTGCTGGCGCACGGAGTACTCATTGCCAAGATCGTCCTTGAGCTCGCCGTCCGTGACGAGGAGTTGGCTTCCGAAAATCAAGTTGTCGTCGCAGCATTCCAGACGTTGTCCAGGAACCATTCGTCCGTATATCGGGATGTGGTTCGCTTATGCCAGCAGAACTTTCCACAGTCTATGGCCCATCGTCTGATGAAGTCGAGACCTTCGAACAAGACTCGGAAGTGAGGCGAAAGTTGACCTGTTCGGTCTCTTGTGCCATAGATTGTCACATTTAGAGTTGTCAGGTTTCTCAGGGGCAGGCTGTGCTCATGCTTTCCTGCAGATTCCACGTCTGAAATGCAGCGCAATACCGGCGCACTCGTTTTACCCGTAGTGGTCGAGCTGCTGCCAGCGCTGTCTCAGTTTGGTCTGTGGTGGGCAATCATGTACGCTTACCTGGAGTTCCCGTCCTTGCTGCATCCCCTCGTGGGAGAACTTTTTTTCTCAATGCAACTGTCGAAAACGTGCTTCGAATCAGCGGGGTTTACAGCTGCCTGCTGAATAATCTTGTGCTCTGTGCCAGGGGGGGCACCAGACGGCTTGAAGGTTTTGTGGGTTTAATTGAGACACAGCCCGCTGCCTCGCGATAAGCGAAGAGGTTGCGATGTGGTACTAGTGCTGGGACTTGTGCCAGTTACGGACCACACCACTCCGCG
>CAJNDV010016391.1:11756-38088 GCA_905221635.1 Symbiodinium sp. CCMP2456 | reverse complement strand
CACACCTTAAAATCAGTGTTTTAAAAACACCTTAAACCAAGACTTTCAACTTTAAATATAATAACACCAAAACACCTTAAATCAAAAAAGAGTCTTTTGGAAGATCTGGGCAACTACACAGCCGTTATAAGTCTCTTCGCTGGTTTGCGCGCACAGCACAGGTTGCCAGCTTAAACCATGCCCTGCAAAACCCGTTGATCGCAAGCTACTCCAACCGAGAACACGCGCGCGACCGCCGCGAAGCATTCCCGCTCCCCATGGCCATTGTCGTCGAATGAGAACGCCATATATCACGCGGCCCGATGCACCGCTCGCACTGCGCCTATGGCTGGGAGCTGCTTTGCTCTGCATCCACACCAGCCTGCGCTGGGGAGATGCCCAACGGGTGGAATGGAGCTCGCTCAGCATTACCCCCACGCGCCTGCACGGCACGTGCTACAAGACCAAAACCAGCTCGTCGCAAGGCCAGCCTTTTGCCGTGCACCTTTGCGGCTTTGCCGGCCACCTGCCCGGCTCCTGCTGGGTCCTCGCCTGGCTGCGCGCGCTGAGCCAAGCCGCTAGCCTGCATGCCATGGCCCGCCCAGACTTTCTCTTCTCCCTCGCGGACATGCACCAGCCTGGCCTGCCTACACTCTGCCCAAGCAGCTATACCACCACACAGCCTGCAAGTCCTGCGCTGTGGGCAGCCACCTTGCCTTGGCTCCGCCAGCAAGACGCAACCTGCCCGAAGCACTGCTCGCGCAAGAAGCGCGGGAGCTCGGACTTCACAGCCTCAAGTCCGCCTGCCCAAAGACGACCGCCTGCACCAAGGCCACCGCTGCGACTCTGCCCGCCTTTTACAGTCGAGACGACACCGTCGCCAGCTCTTCACTCAAGAAGAGCTCTCCGATCCAGCCCTGCGCCGCTGGATCACGCGTCTCGAGCTCATGCCTGCATCGCCCTCGCCTCCAGGGCCGCCAGCGCCCCCTTCTCCTGCAACTGAGGAGGCCGCAACAGCCAGCGCCGACCGCGAAGCAGCCGCAGTGGCCCGCTGCATCCGCCAACTCAGCAGCCGAGTGGGACGACCAGCCCGCCCCCTCCTCGCCCGCAGCTCCTGCCTTGACCTGTGTCACTACTGGCCCTTGGGCGGCCGTGCGCTGCCTGGACCCAGACAGCCACGAAGCTTTTATCGGCTAGCGCCCACTTTCTTACCCCGTACAACCCTCACGCAAACCTCTGTGGCAAGGCCGCCTGCATCAACGCCCGCAACCGCTACCTTGCCGCGCCCTAAGAGCTCGCAATAACCCTGCCTGCTCGATTGCACCTTTTTAGCATCCCACTCGCCTGCCCGCAGCCGTTTACTGCTCTAGGCCCTGTAGACTGTGCCTGCCATGGCCGACCCACCCAACCAGGCGGATCCTGACGATCCTGTGCTTTCAAGACCTGTCTAAATCCGTAGGCCTGCCCGCCCAGCTCATATAAGACCATAGCAGATTTTGGTTATAGCCTGCCAGCCCTGGACTCCCTGCCACTACTGCTCGATGCCATCCCGGGGGATGTGTGGGAGTCCTTAGATGCGCCCGTGCCGGCCATCTCGCCTGCCACTGGGCGCCTGCGCCGCCTGCTGGAACGCTGCCACCAATGCATTGCTATAGCCATAAGCCCACGCCAGCACCGCCTTCCAGCGACCCCGCCCCGCCTGCACCGCCGCAGCCTGCACTCAACACTTGGGCAGAGCACGCCCCGCCACGCCTCAGCAACACCGCCGTGCAAAGCATGCGCGACACCTTCGCCGCGAATTATCCTGGTGAGATTCTGGACCAGGATAGCATGCCAAGCCTGTGCCTTCTGAGCATTATCCACCAGTGGCTTCGCCCGCCCGACGGTGCCATCAAATGGGTGCCATGGCAGCTACGCCTGAGCCAGCGCCAATACCAAGAAATCCTCGAAGCCCGCACGCACCGCATGCTACGCACAGAAGCGCAACTGGTCAGCGCAGCCCTGCTCGACGAAACACCGGAGATTCCAATCTCCAGCATGCACCTGACCCCCGCCTGGCTCGCACGCACGCAAGCTGTGTTCCGCAATGCCATCGCCCTCTGCGGCGGCGCGCACCTGGCAACGCTAAAGACCTTCGACAAGAAGGTCTTTGACTACGCAACCCAGAACTTGCCCGCAGACACGGGCCTCAGAGCCGTCAACCTGCACGAACTCCTGCGTGCAGACCGCAAGCTCTGGAAATAGCCAGCCTGCACTCCCAGGCAGGGCTGGACCCTGGACGATGCCACGCACGAACTCAGCAACGTTCGAGCAGTTTCAGGCAGGAGGTGCGGGCGGCATGGGTGCTGGCGTCTCCTCTGTGTACGTGTAGGCGGGGTGCTTCTTGCCGCAGGCTTGGCTGTTGGGCAGCTTGAAACCACAGATGTGGTGGTGTTTGCAGGCGGGGTCAGTGCAGGTGCCCTTGTTGTAGCGCAGGCAGATGATTTTGTTCCCCTGCTTGGTGGCGAGCTGGGCCGCGGGCGTAGCGGGCACTGTGCGGCCTTCGCGTCCCGTTTGCTTGGTGGGCTGGCGCAGGCCTTTGCCTCCCCCCTTGCCAATGCGTGCCGGGTCTTTGCCTCGCCTGCCTCGCCGCTGCAACCGCCTGTGCCGCCCCCTCACCCCCCTGAGCCCCCGCCTGCCGCACAGCCCCTACCACCTGCACCCGCACTCCCCACCCCGAACAACTCCCCTCCGCAAGCGGCCCCGCCTTCCACGTCCAATGCCGCGACAGCAGCCACCGGCGCCCCGCCCGCGCCAGCACCCGCAAGCACAGCAGCCCGCCCTGCACAGCGAGCCTTCTGCGAGCTCTTCGGCGGCCAGCAAGGCTTGCTTGCTCACCAAAACCCTCGCCGGCAAAGGCTGCCTCACGACCCCGCCGATGGACCGCATGCATGGTTTTGACATTATGCAGCCGGGCAGCTTCGCCAGCCTGCTCCAAATGTGCTCCGCCGGGGATATTGGCACCTTGTGGATCACACTCCCTGCAAGCGCCTGGATGCCTCCCGCCCACAGTGCCTCGCCTGCGTCCGCCATACGCAGCGCCTCTCACCCGCAAGGCCTGCCCATGCTGCCCGAGCCGGCGCTGCAACGCCTGAGAGAATCTAGCCAATGTCTCAGGAACTGCCTCGCACTGCTGCGCACCATCAACGCAACCGGCGGCAACTTTTTCCTGCAAGCACACCCAGCCAGCACCATATGGCTGGACCCAGCCCTGGTGCACGCCCTGCAAGCCTCGGGAGCCCACATAACTGCCATTGCATTTTGCTCGCACGGCCTGGATCACCACGGCTCCTGGCTGCTCGCCTCAAACTCCACTACTTGCACGCACCTTGCAGCTGCATGCCCGCGCCCGCCTGGCACGCACCGCGTGGTCATGCTCAAAAACGCAAGCGCGACGCACAACCGTCGGCCCAGCACAACGCCTACCCTGCCACCCTGCTACAGGCGCTGGCCGCCAGCATCGCGCCACTGCTGAGACACAAAGCACATATCGATCTGCTCCCTCTGCGCACTGCGCCGCCTGCGCCCGCACCAACACACCCGCCCAGGAGTGTGCGACGGTGCCGGCCTGCATAGCTCTGCCGATCACTCCAGCCCGCTCCTACAAGAAGCGCCCCTGCAAGCCCTGCGTCAAGCCTGGCTCGCCTGGGCATCCAGTCACGACCTTCCCAAAAAGGTCGCGGCCCACCACATGCAAGGCAAGCCCGAACACCCCCTCACAGAAGACCAATGCCTGCAAGCAGCGCGCATAGCACACCAAGTGCTTCGCCCCAACTGCAGCGACGCCGCCTGCCTTGCGATCGATCCGGGACAGCCTTTCCGCCTGCAACTTCTGCAACTACTCTCCTCTACAACGGGGGATCCCGATGCCGATATAGTGCAGCTAATGCTCGCCGGCGTCCCAATGGGTGCCTTCGAACCCCTGCCAGCAAGCAAGCAGTGGCTCCCGAACACTGACCTGCCTGACGAAGACCTAGCCCCGCCTGCACTGCTCCATTGCGAAGGCAATTGGAAGCGAGCCGAGGATAACCCGGAACTCCTCCAAAGCCTGCTCGCAAAAGAAATAGAAGGCGGTTTCGTCAAAGCATTCGACGGCGACGAGGCCGCAGCACGCCTGCACTGGCCAGCAGGCACTGCAATTGGGAAACTCAATATCGTCTTCGCAGACGAGCGCGATGCACGCCTAGTCCTCGACAGCTCCGTCTGCAACCTATAAACAACAGATGCACGCTCCCAGAACGCATGGCCATGCCTGCAGCTAGCGATGTCCAGCTCACCTTCGCACCGCAAGACCCGCATGGCATATGGGCCGCCCTTTGCTTAGACTTCAAGGCGGCACACAAACGCATGCGCGTGCACGCCCGCGAGCAAGGCACATTGCTTTGTCGAGTGGCCGAGAAGCTCTACCGCTACACCGTCTGCCATTTCGGCGCTCGCTTCAATTCCTACTGGTGGCAGCGCGCCGCAGGGCTTATCACCCGCATCCTGCATGCACTGCTCAGCCCCGCACCGCACCGCGCATGGATATATGTAGATGACTTGCTCCCTATGCTTCTGCGAGCCAGCCTGCACGAGGACGCCTGCCTCATAATCCTCCTGCTAGCCAGCATCAATGCCCCCATGAGCTGGAAGAAAGCACAGCTCGGCGACACAGTCACCTGGTGCGGCTGGACCTTCGATCTGCACGCACAGCAAGTCTGGCTAGCCGCCACCAAGCTGGAAAAGCTTCGCACGCAAATGCACGCTCTGCTGCAGCAACACCCGAAAAAATGCGCACGCAAAGCCCTGGAATCCTGCCTGGGCCTGCTCATGTGGGCCACATCACTCTGCACCTTTCTGCGCCCCATGCTGAGCACGCTCTACCGCGACCTGCACAGCGGCAAAGGCACCCTCAAGTCTGTGCCAGCGCGCCTGTGGCAACAGTTCCTGCACGCACTGGACGACTCATGCAAGATTGTCCCGCCCGGCCTCTGGCTTGCGCGCGGAGCCCGCATCGTCGCCGTGGGGGCACGCCACATAGCCAGAAAAGCGGACATACCCAACGCGCCTGCCACGCATAAGCCCACACCTACGTCCGCGTGCAAGACCCAGCACGCAACGAGTGCCACCTGGGCAAAGACAGCCAGGCAGCTCTCACATGGCTACTCTCCTGCATGCAGTTCGCGCCGCAACAACCCCTGCAGCTAGCGCCCCTGCTGCACGGCATGTGCGCGGCCGACGCCATGGCCCAGGGAGACACAGTCGGCATCGGTGTGACACTAAGGTCCCACCGAGCCGCCTGTCTCAGCCCCAGCCTCAGCCGCCTGCTTACCAGCCTTGGGCCGCCTGCCCTGCAAGAGCCACGCCAGGCCAGCCCGCACAGTAGCCCTCACGCGGCTGCCTCAGATGCTGCCAGCAGCGCCCGCGACGGTGGGGGTTCACAAGCTTTGCAGCCTACGGGCACTGCTCAGGTCTGAAGTGGGGGCCCGAGTCGCCCGCTCGCGACCGGACTCCGAATCCTGAGCAGCACCCGTGGAAAAAAGTGAGAGAGCTTTTGCATGCATTGTCGGCAGTTGACTAGAGTACATGAACACACTAGAGAACGCTCCACGTAACCTTTTCCTTTTTATGTTATCGTGGTGTTTTCTAGCTTGTTGCTTGCACGCATGGTCAACAGCATTGCACGCATGGTCAACAGCAGTTCATGTAGCTCTTTCGGCTGCAGACACGCATGCGCATGGACATTTTTCACACACCGCACCCACCCGCCCGTGTGATGCTTTGCAGCTAGCTCCGCCTGAGCTAACGCTAACCTCATGACGCGCGCCATGCTAACGCTTTGCCTAGTCTGGTTTCACGCCTACATGCTTAGTAGTTTCACAGAGACGGGGCCCGAGTCGCCCGCTCGCGCCCGGACTCCGAATCCTGAGCAGCACCCGTGGAAAAAAGTGAGAGAGCTTTTGCATGCATTGTCGGCAGTTGACTAGAGTACATGAACACACTAGAGAACAGACGGAAACCCTAAGGAATGAATCCAGTGAGAATCTGTTGCCGAACACGACAACCCTGAGGAATGAATCCGGCAGGAACTTTTTGCCCAAGAAGGAGGACAGTCTTTTGTCCAAACGAGAACCCTGAGGAAAACCCTGAGCCCTGGAGCCGGGCAGGGGCACCGTAGCCGCATTTTTACAGTACGTAATGGACCCTGGGTGTGCCCTGGATTCACAAAAAGCGTGAGCGTGCCTTGGATTCAAATTCGTACCAGTAGTGGTTGTATTAGCGGAGGGAAGTGGTAGGTAGGAGCAGCCGCCGCAGCCATGCTGTCTTGGTGTTGAGAATTATCCGGAGGAGCTGTCGCTCGGTTGTTTGGTGTCTTCACCGTTCTTTGATGCATTGGCAGACACTTGGATGGCACAAGCCAGGTGAGAATCTCAAGTACAGGCCTTGATCGCTAAACTGCAAATCGAATTTTTTGCCCCCAAAGCCAAACTCAAAGCTGCAGACCTGAAGTTTGAGACGCGTGAACGACAACATATCGAGAGATTGTGTGAATATCCGTTTTGGTATTTGAGGATCAGGGCTTTTAGGGCTTGTGTCAGGGGTTTTGCCACTATTTTCTTTGCTGGTGCTTTGTTCAATGGCATTAGCAGTTGCTGCTTGCAGCTGTCATGTGCTGATGTGTAACGTCATTGCCTTGCGGTCGTCGTCATATCGCCGGCGTCGTTGGTGGTTTGGTGCAATGTGGATACCATTCGGAATGCGCTCCTCATCACCCCTTGGAAAGATTTACAACCAATACTTGAAAATTTGGTGGGGTTTGCATGAAACCATTTACAGACGGGGAGAGACGTGGGAGACCAGGCCCGTTCCAAGGTAATCCGAAACCTCTATGTCTCTCCCAGGCATTCGTGATTCTATTCAACTCGTTCGTGGTCGGCTGGGAGGTGGAGTGGGATGCTGCCAACACGCAAGACAATCCCGTCATTCAGGCGGCTGATGTTATCATTAGCAAAGGTTGGCTTTTCCTGTTCAGAGTGCTGCAGTAGTTGCCACAACAAGCGGCTAGACTCCCTTTCTGGAACCCTGCATTTCATGAGTTCTAGGCCACCACAGCAGCAGTGGTTTCAGCAGAGAAGTAGCGAAGAGCTGGAGCAGAAACCCTACAGCCTACATCCGACACTCCAAATCCAAAAACAGCAAGTTCCCACGCCCGGAAGTGTGAACCAGCAAGTCTTGCTTGGTAATTTGGCAGAGCACATGACGGCCGTTTTTGCATTTCCGAAACAGACAACAATATCAAGACCGGCCACCTTGGATAGCGAGACTGTAGAAGCGCAAAGCAGCTAAACCTCAGACACTAGGCCTAAACTCCATTTTGGACACTGGTTCTCAACCAACATTATACAGACTCTGATTCACCGAACAGAACGGTGCTCCATAGTTCCTATAATCACCTACTATCTTAAACCCTGCATCTCAAACCTTCAGAGTCGCGGACGTCCACGGCAGACCCCGACAATCCGAGCCGTCGAAAAGAGCAGCAAGGTATGGGGTTTAACATGGTTTAACCTCAGCACTTGTCTTGGAATGTTGCTGACCGTATTCCGATCACTTTCAGCGTCTCTCGGGGGCATGGGTCAATGTTCTGCTGGGGTCTAGGAGTCTAGGAGTTCCAATTCTCGGCCTTGCTTCGCCCCAGCCTCGCAAGGCGCATCCTACATCTCTAGACCCAAAAAACCTTCCCGAAATACTACAATCTGAACCCTAATTCGTAAGACGCAACACTCCTGCAGGCGCTTTCTTCCTTCTGCAACTTCTTCTTCCTTCTGGAGGCTTTAGGGTTTAGAGAATCGATTTTAGGGTGTTGGATGCAGGGCTTGGGGTGTAGAATTTCGGGTTCAGGGCGGCAGATTTGTCCGAAGTTGTTATGCATGTTGGGAGCTTGAACGTCGTCCGGGCGCTAGGAGTTAGAGTATTGAAGGAAGAAGTTCAGCTGTCAGTGCTTCGCATTCGCATCCTGCCCAGTGCTCATAGCACCGAGGGTTCAACTGAAGATTCTCTCATGCCGAACCTTCTTGGATAGGATGCGATTTTTTGGGACTGGCGACGGTCAGCTGATCACATGAACTCAGCCTCCACAAGTCGCATCCATTGACTTAGTCTGTAAACTAGCGATTCCAGTAATCATGCGAGCAGACATTCGGTGTTGGAGTCCACGGCTGAACATGCAAGTACAAGTCTCACCGTCCCCTCAGCCTGAAACTCGTCTGCAAACCCGCAAACGTGGGATGACCAGATGATAGGATTGACCCGACAGACCCTTACCCACTATCAACACCCATCGTGGGTGCTTTGCTCCGGCGTTTTGATATGGGTTCTCCGACGGCACGTTCATGGGCGCCGGACAGACCCCGGCGGCATAGGTACTTGTAGTGTTTGGTGTGGTCGAAGATATCGTGCCTGTGACTGATTTCACGAGTTGCGATTGTCTCACCATCCACAGACCCCGGCGACATCATCACGCCAGTCACCGCTTTGCGGCGCCACTGCACTTTGGTTTGTTGTTTCAGCAGTTCCGATTTTCAACCCTGTCCCAGATGTCATAGCCTTACACGCCGTAAGCCTCGATTGAAATGCGAACCCTGGAGGTCTTATTGCGCCTTACTTACTTCCGCTGCGATTTTTTTACGAATCGAGAGCGAAGGGCCTGGAACCTTTTCGCGGGGACTCCCAGTTAAGGGTTTAGAAGCGTTGCTCCAGGGACGCCTTGGGAAGTTTTCCTAAACTGTAAACCCTAGAGCAGTCGCAAGGTGTCAAACATTTCCCGAAGTTGGTTGACTTGGAGTTTTTTGCGTTCATGGCCTGGACCTGGGATTGCCCCAGCCCCGTAACGGCCCTAAAAGCCTAGGATCCCAAAACCTTAGAGCTTGAACTCTGGAACTTGGAGTCCTCGATTCTACGCCGCAATCACTCGAAGTCCTGACTTTACAGGCGTCCCAGACTGGTCGCTGGTCTCAAGTAAAGTAGGAGCTGAGGGCTTCTCAGGGCTTATGGTTTCCCGTTCAGGACGATGTACATGCTTTGGAGCGGGTTTGGGGAGTTTGGTACGGGTTGAAGCTCGTCGACGGTTCAAGGCGTAGGATTTGAGGGGGGGAAGTTACGAGGCTTTCGGGTTGACAGAGACTTGTTTTCCTGTGTAGCTTTGATGAAGGGTTTAGTGTATAATTAAGTTGTAGCAGTAGCATCTCTGACGTACAAGCTACATCAAGTCAGCTTTGGAATCATCTGGGGGCAGAGCAGGGTTTTCCGTAATGCATTTTTATTCCGGCTGTTTTTCTGAAAAATACTCAGGATGAAAGCATCCGCAATTTTGAACATATGCCTCGCAGTCTGGTGAGGTTTCCCAAGCGGTAGTACTTGAAGGTGAGTTCTGAAGCATTCTGAAGCCGCCGAAGCTATTCTGACATCCTGTCCAAGTGCCCCTAAATTCTCAGACAAAGCATCTCAAAGCCTAAAAACCTCAGACCATCGAAGCCTACCATCCACGTTGTTTCAGGACCTGAGCCTGGTGGTGTTGGCCATTGTGGATGAGGTTCGCTCGCTTCTTTCCTGGTTGTAGGATTCTAGAAAGTCTGCGGTTCTGCAGGGTTTCGGCTTCAAGCACATATTTCCCTTCTCCCAGCACCCAACACCAAAAAACAGGCCCCAGAGAATCATTGAAGTATTTGAGAAGCCCTGGATTGCCAAACCGCGGAGATGCCTGGAGCGCCCAGCACCAGAGAATATGAATAGTCTGAGAATGCCCAACCGCAGAAAGTCCCCTCAGAATCCCTGGAGTGCCCACACAAGCTCACCCGGCTCTCACAGAGTCTTAGAAGACTTCTGGCTTGGCATATGCAGTATGTCAGTATGGCATCCCAGTGTTTGGACCACACCGCCATAGCTTTGCACCATCCTATCATGGTTGAAGAGGTGACATCTCCTCTCAAGTCCCCATGAAATGTGCAAATGCCGAAGAAGCACTCCTAAACGACTCAGTATCCCAAAAGTCTAAACAGCAAAAGCCGAAAGCAGCATAGTGCTTAAACCGAACTTCTAAGTCTGAGCAACAATGGACGTATTGAGCCTACGCCTTTCTACATCTCGGAAGACTAGTCACAGCGTACTTCGTCAACCCGGATGGTAAAACTCATCAACTGGGATGGCACGTGGAATGATAACGCCGACAGAGGTAAGCACTGCGCACTCAAACTTAAAACCGTCGGCCGGAAGCGCTTCCTCTCGCGACCTATTCAGAACCCAGAAGCCTTGAAGCTTTTCATCCCTGAAGCCCGGCCTGGAAGGTCGCCATCTTAATGCTGGGCGCAGATGCCTCCAGTCAGGGTGCTGTGGGAGCCGCCAAGTGGCCCGGCCGTTCATTGTGTTGGGATGTCGGCCACAGATAGCAGACAGCAGTCATTCTCATTCTGGAGGTCGTTGTGGGTATTGCGAGTGTTCGTTCTGGGAAGGCTTTTGTTGGGTTTCGCAAGACCCTGGCTCAGAAGTCCTAAGCCATCCTAAGCGTAATGGGAACAATACGGACGAGCAGATCTGCAACAAATATACTTCTCACCACGGCCGTGGCTAGTATTGACAATAACAAACATCGTGTGCTTGCAGAGTTGGGCTTGCAAGCTTTCGGGCTTGGGGCCGAGAAGCAGGAACAACCCGACGTCCCCGGATTGCGTTGCTGCGAGGAATCCAATCGGAACTTGATCCTCGGGCATCGGTACAGCTTCCCACCTGAAAGTTTCACAAGCACCTTCCCAACTATCTGTGAAACACCGACGCCCTAAGTAGCTCGCACAATCCCAATGCCGAAGCCCTGAGCTCCAAGTCTTGCAAAGGATGCTCAAGATGCTTCGGATCCTACGCTGCGCGGATGCACACGGGCCTTTGGAAGCTTCGGACGTATACCTTCACCGTTACGGCTCTTGTGATTCTTGTTTGTAGTGTCTTTACCAGTGACGAAGACGACGACTACTGCTACTGTTACGTCGCATTATGTCTCCGAATGGTGGCAACACTCGTCAGCCAAATCTCTTGGTATCTTGCAGGGGGAAACATTATCGATGTGGTCTTTGTTTGGTTGTATTGGAAGGTGCAGGTCATACACGTATGCAATCGGTTTTGGGTCATTCTTTTCTCCGGCTTTTGCCGCCATCTCTTGGAGTTTAGCAATTTGCAAGATCCTTAAGGTTGTTAGGTTCACACTCCCTCGAGTCGTTGCGGAAATAGCCTATTCTTTGGTGGCTTGAAGCCTAAACCCTGAACCTAAACACTAAACTGCCTTAAACTCCCAGCTTACGTTTCAGCTGCGGTCGTCTACACGGAAGAACCGATCGAATGAATGGTGCCTCTTGGGCTACTTCAGGGTGGTGTAGCATGCGATCCGAATTTGAGGTGTAGGTTATTCACAAGTTGCCAAAGACTGCCAACGAGGTTCAGGGACACCCAGAACCTGACACCTTCCGGGACGATGCAAACAAATGCGAAGATTGCAGGCGAACCCAACTCGAAACATTAGGCTCCAAAAAGCTTCCTTAGTGCACGGCGAAAGGAGTTTTCCGTGTCTTCCGCTTCTTTCGCCCGCCTGGCGCCCGGAGGGTACAGGCAGCAGAAGATTCAGAGGCGCAATAACGTTGCATCCCCAATCCACACTCGAAGCCCGGCTCTCCGAATCTCAAGAGGAGTTGCAAATCTCCTCGTGCGGCTGAAGTCTGCTGCTTTGGTTTGGGGCCCGTGCTTGGGGTGTGAGTGTATATAACACTGGATTTTAAGGGTTCATATTTACGGGGTTTCGGGTTTAGTGATACGGATGGATGTAAGGATAGCCTCTCAGTACAACTCTGCACGACGCCCTGAAACACTCCAAAAGCAGGAGGCAAGCAGGCTACTCTTACTCTGATGGTCTCTGATGCATCTGAATATCTAGGCCCGAAGTCCTACCAGCTCCCCCTTCTGGGCAATTTTTAGTCTGGTCCTGATGAAGAGGTATTGTAGAGACCTACCGATGTCATTGCAACTCTGCCTACAGAATCCCGCAGCACGATCAACTAGCAGCATCGATTCCCTTTTGGGTTTCTGTAATCCTCACGGCACCCAAGAATACTGGAAACCATATAAGGCTCTAGAGTAGTAAAGGGAAAGGGAAAGGAAGGTGGATCTGTTTTATCCAAAAACATGTTACAGTATCCAGCAGATAAAATCGAATCCGTACACATGCTTTCAATGTCAGTGCAGCTACGTGAAAACTGTATGCTAAGCCTGGTACTCGGTACCCCCAGTCAGATCTTTCCCTTTGGGTGCTGCTAAGGCTTGCACGGTTGGCATTGATGAGCCTTGGCTGCAGATTGAGTTCAAGGTTACGATCATGGGTGTGTATGGCTTGCTGGCACAGGTTCGTGATTTGCAAGTGTTAGGGTTTTGTGAGGGTTGACTCAGGGCCTTTTTTCTCCGAATCCCTGCGAAGACCCAGGGAAGATTGATGGTTCTACTGTAGAAAAAATTCTGGAGGCGTTTCATTGAAGTTCGAGGAAGGGCCGTGAAGCTGAGCTTCAACTTCCCTATGAACCACATCTTCCGATTTTCGGTCGTTGGGGCCCTGGGCTTGCCTCGGTCGAATCCTCTCCCGTTGGAGTCCGACAAGGATCCCCCCAAAACCCTGCCCATTCTGTAGCTTGAAGCCGAAGCACTGCAGTCGCATCGCTCAAGCCCCAAAGAGTCCAAACCCGAAGCTTGACCACGGTCTCTGTTGCCGGAACGCGATGGGGAGGTGAGCGTGGTTTCCCTGGCTGCACCTTGAAATCAGTCCCGGCAGCAATCCGATCCGTCGGCGAGGAAAAATTTGCAAAGGACGTCTACGATGTTTGAAGTTTCCGTACTTCCAGGCTTCGTCTCATCTCCACAACTTGGAATCGGAAGTCTGAATGCTTAGGACGAAGCTCTGATTTCCTTGAAGCCCGAAAAACCCGAGCGTCGAAGCCCTGGCCGCACACCTGTGCTACGCCCTCTGCAGCTTTCTGGAGACCTCGCACCGCAGCCTGGCCAAACCGACACCCTGAACCCAGACCACCTCATCGCCCTGGCCGCCCTGGCTCTAACGGCTAAAGCCCACACCCCAAGCTCCAGAAAGCTCAGCCATGGGAGCCAAACCCTGAGACTCCAGGATTATGGACTCAATCCGGTCATTGCTATGGGCGATGTTCATGCCTTTGGGCGACGACATGGAGTTCTTATGCACGTGTGCGTGTACGTATGTATGTAAGTATGTATGTATGTATGTATGTATGTATGTATGTATAAGCATCTCGGCTCCATGGAGTTGAGCGAACTTTTGGGGTGCCGGGACTCTTTGGACCGGCTCTTCGGCTGGGTTTTTGGTGTTTGGAAACTGTTTGGACAGGGGCTTTTTCTGCTTAGGCGGCTGGCTTGGGCTCCTCTTTGGAACTTACACCGGCACACCTGTATGTGCCCGGACTTGCCATGGACATGGACCCAGTGGCCGTACACGGCGATAACAAGCTTCCCCGCTACCCTTCACGTCGTCTGCTTCGGGACTCTCTGTACAATCTTGTGGAGTACAACGTACTGGGACTCCTCACTCGTCAGTGGACAGACGTACCAGTTGCGGATCTTCGCTGCAGACAGGGCAGACTTCGACGGAGGTGGGAAGACTTTGGTGCTTTTGGGGTTTGGTTTGATGGTTGGCGGCTGCTTTCGGACCCAGGCAGGCTTCAGATTGTGGCAGCCATGTATGAAAGAGATGTCGACTTCGGGCATGCCATGTTCCAAGCAGCCTGCCGTTTTCAGCGGCCGGACCTCGAAACTCTGGATTAGCCTCCCGGCGGTGGCACGCCGCAGCATGAGAGGGGCCTACAAGCTGACCCGGGCTCGCACCGGGCCCGCTATGCATTCGACTCTCCTGCAGGCGCTGTGCTTCTTCATCCTGCCAGGGGTCATGCTGTGCGGGCTTCTGGGAGGAACCGTGTACCTGCTTGGCATTGTGACCCTGCAGGCACTTGCTGGAGGCTCCTGCTCCACATTTCTCCCCGCGACTACTGCCAAGTGCCCTCAGCATGTTCCTGCCGCATCTGCTCTCCTGCCAATTTGCAGCACACTCTTGGCATATCTGATGCACTCAGTACCAGCATGCAGTGAGCGACTCGACATGATTGCCCATGTATGTTTGTTGATGACACAGCGGGCTCAAAGGCGGTGCCCGGAGGCTGGGATCACCCGTGACTTCCTGGAGATGGCCGAGGACTCCCCTGTCGAGGACAACCTTGTTTCGGATGGATCCACGGCATCGGTTCACCCGAACTCGCCCCCACGCGGACCTCCGCCACCCCAGCCCATCCAGGTCCTCCGTGAAGCCTCGCTCAACCTTTCGGTGGCGGTCGGTTCGACGATCCAGTCCATGGGCGGGGGCCTTCGTGAAATACTCACGCATCTGCCCTTTGACTGGCGGACACATGAGGGCATGGTTGTGGAGATACGCTCCCTCCGACCGTCAGACCGGTTCCACCCACATATGATGTGGATTGGGGAGGGCACGCCGCCCAGTGCGTTGTACCCGGCAGGAGGACCGCGCACTACCCCCACGCCTGGTGACACTCTGGAGGCTGCGGAGCGTGAGGACCCAACCAGGGAGGCCAGGGCCACAGACGAGGAAATGACCAATGCGATGCAGGCACTGGAGGCAGACGGCTCCCTGGATGAGCTCCTGATCATGGACATTCCGCGGGAGGTGGAGACGGCCATGGCCTCCTCGGGCAGCAGCGGATCGGGCAGAACGAGCACGTGGCACAGTTCGAGCGCCCCTCCGCCACCCACGCCGGCGACTACCACGGGGACCCGAGCGACCTCTACGACAGCCAAGCCGAGCGCGAAGCCGAGGACGAACCAGAATCGAAAGCACGCCGCCTACGAAGGGTGCATGCAGCATGTTAGGAGGAGGCCCTTTCCTGCCATGAGGTGTGTAGGACAGGACGGCAGTCAGACAGGAACAGACATGTGCCTAGGCGCGGCCGGGACAGCTGATTCTGAGAGCACTTGTCTGTATGGACCGGGCATGTCCTTCTCATCAAGGGGAGCGGAGACTCCCCCGCCACAGGGCACAGGGCACGTAGACCGCGACATGACCCGGGCACCTGCGTGGAAAATGAGGAGATCCACTGTCCTGGGGTTCGTGTTCATGCTCATGCTCTGGCGCGTGTTCCTTGTGCTCTTTTCCCTCTACCAGTCCTTGTTTATGACGGGGCTGGCCAGGTACGGATTGTCCTCGTCCTCGACAATGCGGCCGGTGGCCCTGTCTTCTTTCCTGTCATTGCTGACTTTCTGCATGGCATGTTCTAACAGCTACCTACGAAGGTCCTGGTCGCCCCCTTCCGGTGACCATCCAGATCGACCTCCTGAACACCGACAGGTTAACCCAGGTGCCGCTCGCACCCGTTGCCTCTCCCAGCAACCGGTTCCTACCCAGAATACTGGCAGGCCTGATTTTGAACAAGTTCGCGACACTCCACATGGATGCTGCCTGGGTCCCAAGTCCCGGGGTTGTAGCAGCTATTCGTTCAGATGCAAGATGACTGTGGTTCTGCTGTTGATGCAAATCACGGGTGTTACCACGACTGCTACAACAGATGCGAGGGTTGGCGTCCCACGTCACATTGGGACGCCGGGAGCTCCTCGAGAAGGACCACCTCTCGAGTACGAGGCCGCGAAGCACGGTGACAGCCGTTGCAGTTTCCGCCCTCATGATCAGGGCCCCCGCACCTTCCCGAGGAAGAGAGCCCTCCGACGTGCGATTGACAGGGCGACAAGGAGACCAGATCAGTGTACGTGGTATCGGGGCCGACATGTGCACCTCCGAGACCTGTGCACAGGACAACAGCCCGGACCCAGGACTGGAGCACCAACGAAGGCGATGCGAGCCTCAACCACTCCTTTGAGTGACAGGCCCCACCGCAGACTCAGAGTTGTCACTTGGAATTGTGGCGGCTTAAGTGCCAACACCTATCGTGAGGTCATGGTCTGGATGCAAGACGAGGAGTCGCAAGGCCGCGCCGTGGACATCCTGTGTCTCCAGGAGACAGCATGGCAAGGTGACAGTGAGTTCGTCACGGCTGATATTGGTCGGCCGGGTGCTCGTTGGTATGCCGTGCACACAGGGGCCAAGGACAAGTCGGGGCTGTTGTGTTTGGTGAGGTCTAACTCATCCGTCCTGATGGTCTTCGGCATCGAGCCGTGCTTGCTGGACGCCTACTCCACGTCAGACTCATGCTGAGCACGCCCCTGGACTTGTTGTGCATGTACCAGGTCGCCTGGAATCCGGGCAAGCAATCCCTCGACGCCTCGCACCGCGCTGCCCAACTCCCCCAGCAGAGAGCCAAGGTTTGGAAGCTCGCGACTCAGTGGGCTAGCAGTGTACCCCTTCGGCATGGAATGGTCATAAATTAGGGGACTTTAACACCCCGGCTACATCCGAAGCACCGTGGGTGGGCCCAGGATTGGTCACGCCTTCCTCTACCAGCCCCCAGCAGGATCAGGCCGAGCTCATGACCCTTATCAAGCACATGAGTGGCAGGGTGCTCAATACCTGGTCAAGAGCTGGACATCATGCCCGAACCTTCCTCCCGCCAGGCGCTGGCCTCCGCACTTTGGGGACGCAGATTGATTACATAGTCGCCCGCGGGGACCTATGTGACGCCCAGGCCCGGACTGGGCTGCCGACACAGGCCAGTGAATGCTACGCTGCCGGTGCCTGTGGCCCGAAGACCCACAGGCCGGCCAATCCCAAACGCCTCATACCGGCCCAAGTACAGAAGGCCCTTCTCCATGCGGAGGTGGTGGAAGCACTCCAGCAGTACGCCTACGAGGTGGACCAGCCCCGAGCTTCCCCACCCATCAATGTCGACCACGTGTTGCGGGCAGGCTGGGACCAAGCTCACAGACGCCGACCGCCACAGCAACACAAGGACCAGCACCCACAGGTTGATGCCGACCGTGACACGGCACAGCTCGTCAGGAGGCTATGGTTCTACCGCGCCCAGCTTCGAGCGCGCCCACTTCGGGCGCAATCTCGAGGCCACCCGGCAACCCTTGCGGAACTGTGGGTTGGCTGGCGGTATGCGTGCCGACTCCAGGCTACCCAGCGGGAATTGAGGCGACGTGGCCGCCTGAACAAGATCGCCAAGATTGAACATGCGGTGACCTCAGCCAATGTCTTCCAAGCTGCAAGGTGGTTTGCTCCGAAAACTCGCAAACAACGGCTACAACTCCGCGCCCAAGATGGCAACCTGCAGACGCACGAGGCCGAATTTCATGACATCCAGCAGCACTTTACCACGCTCTACTCGGGTGCCACGCAGGATGGAGACACACTGTGCCGACCTATGGACATCACCCCGGACGAGGTCTGGGAGGCGCTGGGAAAGATCTCACCGAGTAAAGCAATGCCGAGCTGGTCGGCTGCTGTCTGGAAGGCGCTACGAACACAACTCCTCTCCACCGTGGTGACCCAGCTCAACCAGGTGCTGCAGCGGGCCCATTGGTGCTCCCACAGGAGTGGTGCACTAGTGAACTGGTTCTGATTCCAAAACCAGGCAAATCCCTCACATCAGTGGGCCAGCTCCGTCCGATATGCCTTCTCCCACCAATGGCGAAGACCCTAGCGACAATTCTTGCCAGCCGGATGCAACCCTACCTTCAATCATACCTTCAGGAGGTCGCGCAGTACGCCTACGTACCAGGCCGATCCCTGTCACAGGCCTTGGAGCGGGCGATCAGCCATTGTGTGGAAGTGCGCGCCCTGTTGGCCACACAGGGAACATCCCTGTACGAACGACGAGGAGGCACTCGCCTCCCCGTGGTCGGAGGCATCATGCTGTCACTGGACATTACGGGCGCATATGACGCAGTCAGGCGAGGAACTTTGCTACTGGCCCTACAGGCGGCCGCGGTTCCGGCAGAGCTCCGGGAGACCATCATGGCGGTTCACAACCAGGCCAAAATCAGGATTGCCCATTGCGGACATGAAGATACCATCACCCTTGGCGCTGGTCTGCGCCAGGGATGCGGGCTCTCGCCTGCCCTGTGGGCGCTAGTCTCGGGATGGCTGCTCCGTGGATTAAATGTTGCCCCGGATGACATGTCGGCCGAGGTAAACACATCCTACGCGGACGACCTTCTCTTCAAGTGGATCATTCGCTCAGGGAAGGCTCTAGAGGCGGCTTACCGGCAAATCCGCACGGTTCTGGAACACCTGGCCGACCACGGACTACAGGTGAGTACGGCGAAGACGGTGATCCTCGTGGAACTACGCGGAACCACAAGGCACACCATGCCCTCCGGAAGTATGTCGTTTCAATTAAGGGAGTTCGGCGCATGCGTTTCCAGGTCAAAGGCCGAGATGTGGACCTACGGCTGGTGGACCAGCACGTCTACTTAGGCGCGATCATCTCCTACCGCAAGCCGGAACAAGCGACAGTACAGCACCGCATGATGCTCGCCAAAGGCCAATTTGCCCGCCTCAAGCCGGTGTTGAAGTGCCAAGCGGTTCCCCTGGGGCTGCGCATGAGGCTGTGGAAGGCCTGTATACCGGCATGCCTTTTACACGGACTTGACTGTGTTGGACTCACCGAGGCGGCGGCCAAGGAGGTTACGTCTCTTATGGTGATGCAGGCTAGGTCAGTGGCGAGATCCCACAGCATGCACACACACGAGACCAACTCCGACCTCATGCGCAGGTTTGGGATTCTCCACCCGGCAGACTCGTTACTGAGGTCGGTCGGGCACCGAGAGCAACTTGATTGCGAACTGGGCCCCAGACTCCAGCCATCCGAGGCTGTGTGTTTCAGAGTGCTCTGCAAGCTACATCCCCCGGGGTGAGTTCGCAATCTCTTCGTGTTCGCGTTGTCCCAGTTGACAAGATCTTGAATGAAGTGTTTGAATGTGGGGAGTGTGGCCAGAACTTCAGCACCCAGGCAGCCCTCAAAAGGCACATGTTCCTGACACATATGGCAGAGGATGAACAACTTGAGAGACGGGTGGAAGTTAAATCACAGGCCCAGACCTCGCACATGGAACATGCCAAGGATGGGCTACCGTGGTGCAAGCACTGCTTGCGTCAGTTTAACAACTGGCCGAATTTCCACTATCATGTGAACTCTAGGAGTTGTGCTATCCTGCGATCAATCTATGAGGAGGGTCAGCCTGGAGTTGTATTGTCTCATCTCTCCGAAGCCTTAGTAGCCAACGAGGAGATCCTTACCCTAGCCGCTCAGTGCAATTGGACAGACTTGGCGGCACATCAGCTGGTCAAATCCCACCTCTGCCACTGCCCGGAATGTTACCACTGGTCAGTTCGTCCGACGTACGTAAAACGCCATATGCCTGCCAAACACCCTGAACAGCTTGCTACCATTGAACGCTGCGTTCAGTTTGTGAAGGCGAGCAACCTTGGGCTCAGCAGTCCCTGCCGGTTTTGTGGAGAGGAATTCCGACGCAGAGACGCCCACTTGAGATCTTGCGCGGCATTGTTCCAGGGTGCTTATCTGTTTGCTAGACTTGCTAGAGGGCAACCCCTTGTCTCCGGGCATCATGACGCCACCTCCATCGGATCAGGTTCCACCCATGGACCCTCTGCTGGCCGCCACTCAGGAGCTCAAACTCATGGAGACGCTGGTTGAGGACGACGCGGACCTGAGCGAGGAGATGCTGATGGACCAGGGCAAGGGCCAAGACCGTCCGGCAAAGTGGCCACGACAGGGCCAAAAAAGGGCAGGCCGGAAACGGAAAAGGCCGGAGTCACCAAGGGCCACCACGCTCCGGGAACTACTGGAACAAGCCCCCGCGAGGACAGAAGCAGCAGAGAGAGGAAGAGCCGAGCGGAGAGAAGCACCTCAGCCCGAGCGTGCAGAAAGAGATCAAGCACCTCCGGGCCCGCATGGACATGATCACCGCTCTCCTTCTTCGGCACGACAACCAATTGGCTATATGCCGATTGGACACTGCCTTCATGTTCTTTCTCCGAACGGACATGCAAGGCAGTCTCGCGGTGACCTTGTACCGGACAGGAGTCGCGTGGAAAGAGCTGAAGGAGAAACATCCCCAACGGCTCGAGTCCCCCATGAGGGTAGTCCTGATGCAGGCCTTGCTGACCACGGTGGCATCGCGCTTCGAGCAGCTCATGGCGACCGAGGCGTCACGGACGGAGGCGGCGAAGGTCGGCTGGCTCACGAAGGATGCCACCAAGGTCAACGTGATGAAGTGGAGCGCCGAGTCCAAATGCCACGAGGTGGACACCGATGAATTGCCTCTTCCGACGGAGGAAGTGACCAAAGGCCTCATGGACTTGATTGTGTTGGCCAAAACCCCCCTGGTGATCAACCGATTCCATGCCACGAGGCCACTGGCACAGGAATACGAATCCCAGGTGCTACCGATGATGTTGGATGTGGGACTGCGGCTCAAGGAAGCCGACCGAATGTGGGAAATCCTCCGTTCACTGAGCCGATCGGCGATCTGGGTTGCGGCAGGCCTGTACATGAGGCCGGACCGACTGCAGCGCGGAGCACTTGCTCAGCGCATAGCAGCCATGATGGGGCGGGCTACTCCATAGACCATCTACTGAGCCTTAGGCTGGGGAATCCGGGCAATCACTGCTACGGCATTGCGTTGTTCAGGGGGCTAGTGGCGGCGGCCATACGGACCGTCGGCATTGGCAACATGTTTCCGCCGTTGCTGAAATCGGTGGCCCTGAGCATGCTGGGAACCAAGAAGACTTACTTTCTTTGGCGTAACCCCTTTTGGCGTACGCTTCTTCAGGGTTGGCGTAATCCTGACTCCCAGCATGACACGGCTGAGTTTCTGCAACATGTTGTGTCCAAGTGCCCAGTCATGTTGGACACTATCGGGGTACACTGGGCCTCCAGGCGACAGGTAGGGGATCAAACCCTCCAGATTGATGCTGGCTGTTCTGCCCCGCTGCTGCTTAGAGCCCATGACTCGGAGAGGAGTGTTCAGGCCCTTGTGAACAGCTGGCATGCACATGAGGAGGATAGATCAGCAGCTTTAGCGTGTCCGCCTGTGATCATTTTTCAAGTCTTGAGATTCGGTGCTAACGCGAGGACTGGATCCGTGCGTAAACTTAGGTTCATCAAGGTGCAGCCGGATATGGTGTTGAGCGTGCCGTGCTTCAGTGGTGAGGGGATCACGGTTCTCCACGAAGAATATGCACTGAGCTCTGTCATTTTGCATTTAGGTGGGTCACCCAGTTGTGGCCATTATAAGACTCTCTTAGTCGTGGACACAGCGTTCCACGTTTTGGACGACGACAAGCCCTCTCGGACGTGCGGTACTTCCGAGTTGCATCGTAGTTGGTCTGATTCTTACCTTTTTATTTACATTCGGGGCAGTCGTTGATCCGTGACCTCGCTTTCTAGGGCATCCGTGCCGGAGGTCATGCTCCGGAAGGTGCAGGGGATGTGGCAAGACGCCACAGCGGGATGCCGGGGGTGAAATCCCTTGTCCCCCAACTTCGCTCGCAGAGATCGGACCTTTGCAGCGCGTGAAGTGAAGTGAAGTATGTATGTATGTATGTATGTATGCATGTATGTATATGTTTTTGTGGGGTTCTGGATAGTATGGGCCTTGATTGTCTCGGGCTTGTTGCAGGCTACAGGGCCTTACGACAGCAGTCGCAAGAAGCACATGAGCAGCTTCTTTCACATAAGTGCTAAATCTTGAACCTGTTTCGTCAGAGCCTCGATCCGAAGCTTTCGAAAAAATCCGGTTCAAGGTACCTGTAGAACCAGGACTTACATAAGCAATATACTCCAAATCGCTAAATCCAAACCAGGAGTTCTACTGAACCTAAGCCCTCCCAGACGAAGCCCCTGAGAAGCTCTCCACCATGGACGGCGGGCCGGAGAACCCGAAATACACCTTCAAACCAACGAGAAGCTTAAATACAACCCATGAGCCCTAAACCCAGAGCCCACGCCGAGCCCACACCTTCCTCTAAGAGCTTTTCCGAGAGGCCCCTAAAGGCGTCCGGAAGTTTCGGATTTTGGGATTCCGAAACTTGAGGCTCGTCCCCCAGCAAATAGCTTATAGCTTGAAAACGTACTGTCGTGAGTTTTTTGAGCAGATCTTTATACGTAGAAAAAGACCACGATATTCGGAGAAACGTAGCAAATCAGAGTACATAGTATCAGCCATTTCGCGAAAGGGTTTTTTGAGTCAGAGAAGGTGGAATCCACATATTAAAGCATCGAAGATGTGAGCACTTCTTATGAACTGTCGGGTTGAGGTCTGTACTTTGAAGTTTCGGACATGTCGCGTCGCTGCTCATAGAGTTACAGGCTATGGGTTCAGCTTTAGGGCTCTAAGATTTTGGCATCGTTCTGCGGCATTCCAGCAGCATGTAAACGAGAAGGGTCGCTCATTTTGGCACGAAGGTTCCTAAACCCTAAACTTTTGCTACCCCTGTGACCGATGGAAATGAATTGAGTCATCAATGGCAAATTATCCTCTTTTTCCTAAGCTCTTTGTCCTCAAGCCGTGCACGTTTAAAGCGATTGAACTGTGAACCCCAGCTTCGTTCAAGCACCCTGAGCTTTGAGCTTTCCGAGCTCCTTCGTGTAGGCAGTCAGGTTGCCAATTAGGAGGATCCTTTTGATGAAGGCTCCCCCAAAATGGAACCTGAGTATAGAACCCTAAGCCCCAAACTCTAAGCCCCAAGTCACAAAACCCTAGGCCAAGTCCCAAGCCTTTCTTGAAGATCCTCACTAGGCTGGCTCTCATCACCTACGTCTTCGCGGTGTCCTTGACCTCCCAGGCCGGACCCTCCGTGCTAATGGTCGGAACAGCGAAAAGAGGACCGAGGCAATAGTAGTTTGGGTTTAGGGACTCAGGGTCTGGGGATTGAGCTTGAGGATTGAGGGTTTAGAATGACAAACATTCGATAGGGATTTCGATGAGGTTGTGCGTGATCATGTAGAAGCTGCTGCTGTTGCTGCTGCTGCTCCTGACGATGTTCATCATTTGCTAGGCTTAAAAGGGTGTAATGGGATGTGTTCCGGAGACGGAATCCCAAGGTCGAAACCCCCAAATTCCCTAACCAAAGCGCTTGGACGTTAAATGTTCGTGGTTCGAAGTCCAAACATAAGTTTTAGGGCGTAGGATCTAGGATTGCAGTTCAAGAGTTTCGGGCTTACTAGCCAAAGCTTGAACCTTAAAGCAACCCTAAGTAACCCTTGTAGTAGGTGGCGGCCGCATGGGCCGCCGCGTTGACTCTTGGGTTTTTGCCAGCGATAGTTCCAGTCCTTTTGCTGCTTTGCAGGAGGGGCGGGGGGAAAGGGCGGCGATGGGGGGAGGGGGAAGGAGGGGGGAGCTTAATATCGTCTTCCTGTCACATTTCCGCTCGAGTTCGCCATAATGTGAGACGACATGGCGCTCTCTTGGCTTGGTGCTGTCAGCCGTCATCGTCGTTGTGGCAAAACAGCTGAAACGCCAGCTCAGTTGCTCCGCGGTTTGTCTGTGTAACAATGTAACAGCTGACTTCACCTGAACTTCTGGAAAGGTATGTGGGAGAAATAAAGATAGTGACGGGGGAGAATGAATGACGATGACGATGACGATGATGATGATGATGATGATGATGATGAAGAAGAAGAAGAAGAAGATGATGATGATGATGACGATGACGATGACGATGACGATGACGATGATGATGATGATGATGGCTTTAAGGATGCAATAGTTTCCGTGATGCGCGATAACCTTTTTTTTTTGTCGAAATCGCACAGAAACTCAAGATGCGTGCACTTCGTTTGTATGTACGCTTGCTGTGCACCCGCACCCTGATGGAACTTAAACAGTACCACGTATGATAACTCCGAGCCCCCCTGACTCTTGCTCTCAGGCGTCGCTTTGGCTTTCGGAGCAGGCTCCCTCTCGGCCTTTTGCTGCGGGCAATGCTTTGGGGTGTTTCTATGTTTTTTTGTTTAGGGGTTTCAGGGTTGCAGTTTGATTTTAGGAGGTTGCGTTCTTTTCAGGGTCGCAGGGTTGCAGTGTTCCCCAGTTTAGGGTTTAAGCTGTCGGACTGTGGGGTTATGGTCGTGAATGTTGGCGCCTCAGGAGATAAAGGGAGCCTTGAAACCCTGTTGCTCTAGGAATTCTTTAGCGGTGCAGCTATCGCCGTCCCTCCTGCTGTTCCCGACCGCTGCAACCCACGTCGTGGAGGCCTCTTTCATGTTCGCCACCTTCCCCTACGTCAGGGAAGCCCTTCAAAGCCCCAAGGGAGAATCCCTTCAAATAGCAAGTCAGTATTCTGGCTAATCTAACCTATGTTCCTCACTGGACCGCCTCTGAGGCCCGATTCCCATAAACATGCCGTACAAGTCACAAGTCATGTGGGATCAAAAAGCAAGGCTCCAAACCAACGAAGCAGCGTCAAACCACCACGGGAAGATCGCACACTCACGCGCCTTGGCCCTGACACCAGAGCAAAGGCCTGAACCCTTGACCCGAAAACCTATACACTGAGCCCAGCTTTCGCTCCGAAGGTGGATACATCCAGGCCTGGTTGGCGACTCGGCCGCAACAGCTCTGTGAGCGATCCCTGTCTTTTGTCTGGGTTGAGGGTCTGCGTTTCGGGTTTACGGTTTTGGGGGTTCAGCGTTTGGTATTTATTCATGTTATACCGTTAGGGAATTTTTTCTGTGCACACCACCGCTGTGTTCTGGACGTCCTGTTCTTGAAGCCACAGCCCAGCCCGAAGTCCAACGCACCCTGAGTTCCGGAAACTAAGCCGCATATCTCGGCGTACACATCCCTGAACGCTCCAATTCAACACCAATGCCAGAGCGCCCGGCATGTAGGAGCTAATTAGGTCACAATTCAGGACGTTGTTGGAGTCGCTGGCCTAATGAGATTGATAAACAGGCTTCATGTGTAGTTTGTCATGGTCGTCGTGGGCCCGGGATCATTGCCATAAGCCCCATGGCACAAGCCCGCAGTTCCTGTGCAAGAATAGCCTTAAATCCTGAACCTGAAATTGAATCCTAACTGTGTCGAAGTGGCTCCTTGGTGGGTTTCAGGTATGCGTCCCTGGCTGACCATCCAAGTCCAGATGTCCGGGCCTCGTGTCTGAGGAGGGTTGTGGAGGTTAGGGCCTTCAGTCTGAGGCCGAGACTTGTGATTTCGAATTGATGTTTACAGACTGAGGTTGGCTTTGCTGCGTTTCAGTGTCTGTCAGCTTTGGTTTATGGCTTCATGCAGAGGACAATTCTTCCGCTTCTGCCTCAGGGTCTAGAGTCTGAGAGGCGAGAATGGCAGATGTTTTTTTTGCCCTCCCTAGAACCTTGAATCCGAATTGAAAGCAGCTTGGCTGAGCTTAATGGAGCATGGGGTTCCACCATTACCCAAAACCTCAGAAGGAAAATGCATGTAGCCCGGGCACCGTAAGCTTGGAACTACCAATCAAGCCAAATGCTTAAACATGTGTAAGTCCAACATGGAGGGCAACTCCCTAAAACCCGATCTTTCAATCCTAAACTCCCTACACCTAGACCTAAACTACGAATCACACAAGCCTAGAAGCCCTTCGCCCCCAAAAGCATGCAGCCTGCCAGTGGAGGTGCGGAAAGTGTTCAGCAGCTTCGGCTCGCTCTCTTGGCAGCTCGGGGAAATGGTTTAGGGATGTTTATGGTTCGGATGTATGGGTTTAGGGCTTAGAGGTGAAGTGTTTGGGGTTTTGGCTCGTTTTTGCAGGGGTTTGTGGGTGTGGGGGGGGGGTTGTGGCTTCAGGGTTTGCTGTTTCAGGGTTTGAGGGATTTCTTTTGTTTGGAACGGCCGTAGGATTGTAAACCCTAAGCCCAAAACCTGGAAGTTTTCCACCATGAGCTTGTCCAACAAATACATGAAGCGAGTACCGAGGCCGGGAGATGGGTTCAAGACTGAGCAGTCGAATCTAGGGTTTTTGTTTGTTTGGCCGCGCTGGAAGGTGAGATATCTGTAGCCGAGCTTGATCTTTCAGGACGCTCTACACGCTGGCGCAGACGACCCTGGCAGGGGCCTGACTCCCAGAATGCTTCCTGGAACACAGAAGACCAAACCTCGCGCAAAGATTTTGATTTCTGAGCCTGAAATCCAATGCACCGATCTTCAGATCCATGCTGCTGCTGCTGCTGCTGCTGCTACTACTACTACTACTACTACTACTACTTTTACTACTACTACTACTACTACTACTACTACTACTACTAGTACTACTAGTACTGCTACTGCT
>CAJNDV010016380.1:37969-62248 GCA_905221635.1 Symbiodinium sp. CCMP2456 | reverse complement strand
CCTACCTACCTACACACACACACACGCATACATTAGTATGTATATATACACATACATATGCACATACATTGGTGTATGTATATATACATATACACCTATATGCAACCTATTCTGCATCTACACAGCTATACACAAATACATGTAAACACACGTGTTCGATAGCCACTGGGCATGACAAAAGAGCCTCTAAATTCATCTGGCTACAAGAAACTTGGCATCCGATGCTCAGCAGAAAGCAGCAATCTGAAGAGAAGCAAATTACACATACCAAAAAATCTCCGCGTGACGAGGAAGCAGGAGGTTCTTCAGTTGTCTCGTAGTCTGGGAAGTGCAGGTGTTGCGGAAGGAGCCTCACAGACACCTCTTCATGACTGATGCGGGCAATGTTTTGCCCACGGCATGCGCAGGCAAACTGCTGTTCTAGAAGCCCACACATTGAAAAAACGATGCCTCACTAAAGGCACCGCGTCTCAGTTCAGCCACCTGTTCTCCACGAGCTTTCTTGCCTGGACAATCAGAGCTTGCGCACTGCTCCAGGGATAAACTGACAAGCACTACCACAGACTGCGGCGACCCAACGAGCACACAAGTTGCTTCCCATCTGCCCACAAAACCAAACCAGCAGCCCCATGCAAAGCGCGATCTGGCCTGAGAGACCACGAGGCCGACAAGGAAGACAGCGAAGGTCAAGCAGATCGCCGTGGCGTTCAGGATCTGACACAGGCTCACATGCCGCACTTGCCGGGGTGTCTCGCTGGGACGTGACTGCATGGTGCTGTTTCTTCGAAGGCCGCGTGTGAGTGTATGATTCATGCTTGTACCTGGGTCATACTGCCACCATCTGCTATTCCTAGAAGTCCGCTTTACTTCCAGTGCGTTTGCTCGTCATTGTCCCATCGTTACTACTGTCGCTACTTGCACCGCTACAAAACCGCACTGACAGTACAGTCCCGTTGCGCGAGGTGCTTGTGCCAAAGTCCGTTTGCCAGCGCTCACCGTGCATCGAACTGTCATGAATATTATAGTCTTCCGCAATCTTCTGCATGTTTAGTGATTCCCGTGCGACCTGTTTTGACGCGTGGTGCTCCAGTCTAATGCGTTTTCCGGCATTCGGACTGTAGTTGTCGTGCTCAGCCACTGTGCTGCTCACGACGTCCTCTGCTGGCATACTTGTATGAATAATCATCATGGAAGTCCTAACCCCAAACCTTAAGCCCTAAAGCCTTCGAGCCCTAAGCCCTACACTCTTCACCTCCTAAACGTCTCGAACAAACCCTAGACTCATCCTTGCTCCTGCTCCCTTGTGGCACCCAGGGCTGACCTTGCGGTTGTAGGCCTCCGTGGAATCCTTGCGGATACAGAAGATCTGGGGTTCCGGTCTTCTGGGATTCAGAGCTCGGGGTTGAGAGTCAAATCAATCTAGCATCTAACGACACATCACCACAACAACAGGGCATCTAAACATAGACACAGGCCTCTGTATATAGTCTACATCTTCTCGAACCTTTCGTCTGCGCTACCCAAGCAAGCAGACCAGACTACCCGTCTGTACCATGTCGCTGCTGACAGCATCGCTCTGCATTGTGACATCTCCGGGGCCGCGGCTGGGTCGATGTTCTGCCCGGCCTCGGAGCCCTCGCCCCAAGTGGCCAAAGCCGGCAGGGAGCCTGATCGGGCCGTCTATAGACAAGCAGAGGCAGCAGAGGCTGGGATATTTGGAATCTTCTGCAACAACCAAGACACTAGTCGTGATCCCGCGCTCACAGCAATCACCAAAGTGTCCCAAACACTCTTCCTCACCGAGCCGCCTGAGAGCGTCAGTCCTGTTGACACAGCCGCAGTCTCCAGCACGCGCAGCTGGTGCTGGGGGCCCTGCCAAGACAAAGCAAAATAGAACCAGATTTTCAAAACCGCTGGCGAAAACTTCGGATGTATGCCCTGCCTCCACAGTTCGTGCTGGGGCCTATGCATGCGCGCTCAGAAGGCGGTGACTGTCGGAATATCGGTGATGCTTCACGGGAGCCTGCACGAAAGTGGTGGCCGACTTCAGGAGCACCAGGACGGCAGCGCACAGAGCCTGAGGGAGGAGGGCCGAGGATGAGCTTCTTCAGACGACGATGCACCACCGATGCTCCCTGGGAGCAGTGCCAACGGCAGCAGAGTCAGACGGGCCATCTTGGGACCTTGGCAACTTTCATAAGCGCAAAGCCTCAATGCCTTGAAAGCCAAACTCCCGAACTCCCGACCTGTTTGTGTGCTGACCTTTGTCCCTATCTTGTCGCCTCTGAGCCGAACTGCGTCACAGACGTGACAGGATCTTGCCTTTCATCTCTCAAGAACAGTGGATGCCGATGCCAGTATTGTGCGCACATATTTACACTATGTCCTAGGTCAAGGGCAGCACACGTTCTTTTGGCACTCGATGGAACCGTCAGGCAGCCGATTCGCTTTGGAAGTCCAGCTGATGTGACACTGCCGGACCAACCCGAAGACATGAATGCTCTTGGTCGTCTCAGAAGCGGCCGCATCCGCCGCCAAAAGACGCGAGTTCCGCGCGCTTCCCGGCCAACGGGCCTGAAGGGCGGGATGCTCTGTCGTGCCAGAAGCGCAAAAGGACAGCTTGGGCCGGCTAGCAAGCTCAAAACGAGAGCAGGGGCACAGTGACTTGAAGCTCAGGTGCAGTACTGCATGGCCCAACCCCGCGGCTGCGGCAGCCAGGACGAGCACTGCCTGGCTGCAAGATGGTGCAAGACAAAACCAAAATCGGAAATCCACAATCATCATCATTACCACCATCATCATGATCGTCGTCATCATCATCAGCATCATCATCATCATCGTCAGCATGATCATCATCGTCAGCATCATCATCACCATCATCATCATCACCATCATCATCCACGTGATGGGTACTATCACCATTGCGATTATGATCAGCATCCGCAATATCGGCATCCCCCTCATCTGCATCAACAGCCTCATCATCAGCTCTGTCACCACCACAAACATCATCACCGTCGCGTCATCATCACCATCATCATCATCATCAACGTCACCTATATCACCATCATCATCAGGATTATTGACATCCTCCTGATTTTCATCATCAGCAACAGTGCGGATCGCTGCCAGGCAGCGGGTGATGAAGGATTTCGCACATGTCAGTAGCCAGGCATCAAGCCACTGACCTCCTCGTGTGCTCACCCGTTACATACCCCCACGCCCTTGCTTTTTCGCGGGCCTTGTCACACTGATCTCCCAGTGGCTGCAGTATTGGTCTGGGTCCTGGATCTGCTCTCCTGTGCTCAAGGGACCGAGCAACAACTGCAATCAAGGCCGAGGAGGCTGAGGCAACAACCGACCAGAAGCTTGCAGTCGCGGTATCGCACAAGCGTGAAGTCGACGTAACTGATGCCTCGCTGAAGATTCTAGATACAGTTTCAGGCCAGAACTGAACCCTCTGACCGTGTCTGCGTGTGCTCATTCGGCTGCGGTCCTGTGAACTCTAACGGGAGCCCCAAAGACTTCGCATGCAAGAAGGTATAGAAATGACCCACATCCACCTGAGATGGCACTCGTAAAGCTAAGCAAAACCACGTCACACGACAACTCGGAAATTAGCGTGTGTGCGAGTGCGCACAAGTGCGTGCTGCCGAGTACATCTCCTCCACAAGACTTTACAATTTCTGCCACACCTTTTACACGACACGCCGAAAACACTACACTAGTGCCGATCTCCATGTACATACAAAGCGTCCTGCTACATTGTCCCAGGTGGGACATTTCTACAAATCTAGGCGATTTCGGCCCCAATAAACAACTTATGTGTTGGACAAGCTGGGAATGCTGGAAGGTGTTGCAAGTTTGTTGCTACGGTAGCTAAAAATCCTCGCACTGTTGCGTTTTATTCTGCGTTCTATTAACCATAGTCATATTGTTTCCGATCATATCACCTTCTAAATTGTGCATCTGGGCAAAGTGCTTCTCTGCTAGCAACACATTCGCACGTCTAAGCCAGATTGTATATCTACCATGCGACTCATACAAGCAACCAAACATGGTACAGGAGCCCAGCATTAGTCCCAATAATGTGTTGGCTTGTAAAAATACATACCACAAGGACAGGGCCGCCGTCGCTGGCGTACTCTCAGCAGACAACGCCAATGCTACGCTGAATATCCATGTTCGCATCACATGTAGTTAAGCCAGTCTGCCTGTCTAATGAACGGATGTGAATGCGTGGACTACATACATGGAGGATGGTACTAGGGTTGAGATGTACAGTTCTAGTAAAACAAAGACCGAAGTTGCACATTTGCCGAGACCCGTGCCGTGGAGCCAAAACAAAAAAAGCATGATTTGTATCAGGTTTCGACATGGATTAAAGTAGGTTACAGTCACATTGATGAGGACTACTGCAAACGAGCTCTGATTCTCTTGTAGAGTTCATAGTCAGGAATAGTGTGGGCTAGAAAGATGGACACAAAATGCGTGTCATTTCTCGGATTACTTCATAAAGTGGCTGCTACGAAGAAGTCGCACGGGCTATGAAAATATGCACGACATAAGAACCTTTGTAAGCTTCATCACCACGACATACTCTTCCTATGAGCAGGCAGGCTTTTCGTTGAGAGGAGAAGTGTAATCTGCTTCAGATCTTGGGGGAACTATCCAAGCAGTCGGGATATAGATTTATGTGCCAGAATCTGGCACGTATATAGAAATCCGGGAAGAGATGCAATGAGGGTACGATGTGGATTGATATGGATTGTAATCGTTTGATGAAAAGAATTACGGCCAAGCTTTAGTGTTGACTTGCATGGTTCCTACTAGAGACATACTAGAAAGGATTCTACGTGGGATGACCGGACCCAAGGTCTAATGCTGACCTGTAATTCATACTACCTGAAGAAACCCGTGAAACACTCCGATGCTCAAAAACTAAAACAATTCAGAACCCCGGCACCTATGGCCGAGCTCTACAGCACTTCAGGGCCTGAGTCTCACCAAACACTGCAATGCTCCAAAAAAACACCTTTCTCTCTCCATGTTTTCAGTCCTTTTGTCGGTTCCCTCTGCACTGCGTTTGTCTTTTCGTGGCTTCAGAAGTGTTCAGGCTCGCTTGTCATCTTCGCAAGCATGCCAGTGTCAACATTCAGACACAGACTGACACTCCTGACGACCTGTAGCTTTGCATGTTCCTTACCAGCATCTCCAGTTCCGTCGATGAAAAAAAGAGCCCGAGGAAAGTGTGTGGCACATGGATTCTGTTCGGGCCTCCTACTGGCAGCGGCCGATACAACAGAACACCTACATATACCTACACGCTGCAGCCCAGAAGCAGGCAAATCGGCAGACACCAGGCCGACGTGCGCGCGCAGTGCGGGCACTGCGGAGCCCCAGGAGGCGAAGAAATCCATGCTTCGTGAGGAGGCTGCAAACCAAAAGTCGTGAAGTCCTGGTTCTCATTGCGCAGCTTAACGCGATCCAGCAACAATACATAACAGCATCTAACAGCAGTTGCGCGGAGGAATTGCGTGTATAAGCGAATGTAGGGCCTGCAGCGCAGCAATCAGTCAGCAGTTCAACGCCCGGTCCTACCGTTGCAAACTGCGATGGCGCATAAACGCCAGATGTTTTGTAGCGGACGTCGCTGATGCTGCGGTCATGGGTCAAGACCTTGACCAGCCACGACAAAGATTGCGAGCTTGATTGAGGCTGGAGACCGCTAAAAAATCTGAAACGTGGGCCGAGCTGCCACCTCGCGCACAGCGAGGTCTTCCGCATGGATCGAGCACCAGTACCCAGTCCAGAGGGCCGATGAGCCAACTGCAGGGCTCAAACGCAGCGGAGACCTGACACAGCCAGCGAGATCAATTCGTCTCCCTAGACGACTCCGCTCGCCTGAACAGGACGTCATACCGCATGAGAACGACAAGGTCGTAGCGAAATCCCTCTTCTGCCTCCTGCAAGGCGGTCACGGCGACAGTATCATTCAAGCAGATCTACTGCGCATCTACACTGTACACACTGTTCTCGGTTCTTTCCTTGCTCTTGCCATCTGCTCCAGGGCATCGCCCGGCCTTGATGCTCTTCAGCTCCACACTGCGCCGAAAAGTCTCACCGAAGCTTTCTACCTGATATCTCTAGGCATGGGGCTCTTCGACACGTCCAATACGTTCATGGGATTGCTTGACAGACCGACCACAGGTCAGAATCTCATCTTTGCTTCGTTCTTCAAGACCTTCCTGTCTGCAGTGGTGCATCGGATTACACGTCGAAATACGAAGTGTCGCTGAGGCACCGTGGGCAGATGCTCTGGCTGCGGATCAGCTTTCAAGGCCACCGGCCTTAGTGCTATCCAAGTGCTTTCACTCTAGAGTGTGAAGATGCCGCTGCCGAAGCAACAGGAAGCATTTGCAGACTGACTCGGTGCGAGTATCTCTCGTGTCTGCTTGATGACTGGCAAGCAGCGGAACGAAACTTTCTCAGTACTGAGGAGTCCACATGTAGGCTTGATGGATCCTCAGACGACATGCTGCAAACGATGAGACAGACAGGCTTCGGCGCCCTAAATTCCAACCCAAGGGTCGCTGACGCCAGATCCTCGTCCCACGTGTGTGCGAACACGTCCCAGCGCAGGTCGGCATTTGCCCGCACCTGAGCAGCTTTGAGGAAGGCGTGCAGACGAAGCGCATTTAACTCCAAGATTTCCTCTGAACAGGAAGACTGCTGCCTTCACCCATGGCTTCGTAACATGCAACTTCCCCAACCCTGCATACAACTTGTTGCAAAAACGAGTTATGGCTGCAAGATGCCACATGTTCCCAAACGGAGGCAGCAGCGATCTCCAGCGCCTCCTCTGTCGAACCCTCCTGACGAGCAAGCTTTGGGGTTTGAGCCTTGGGGGGTCTTGGTTCCGCACAAAGCCATCGGATCATCGTGAAGGCGCTAGAAGGCAAATGCTAGCGCATCCGCTTGCGTCTGCTTTGTCTGCAACTGCTGGGCTCCTCGTCGAACTTTCCTCGAAGATTCCCGACTCGGCCAAAGAGGCAGAGAGCCGCGCGCGCACAAAGGCCGCCGAAGCGCGCCCTGCGCAGCTCCCAAGTGCATCTACTTAAGTCCTTTGATCTTTCGACCCTTTGGCTGGAATGACTTTTTTGCGCTTGAGGTGGGAGCACCACGGCTGCTCTGTGAGCGTTTTCAAAAACGACACCCTCGTGGCATAGCACCATCGTTCAAACATGGCGAGGCTCTTTCTTGGATTTCGTCCAGTTTGGGCATCGAAAAATGGTTGTCAGCCTTTACCTGTGCTCCAGGGTGCGGTGCCTGACATGCACAAAGTTTACTGGAACCTTCCGAAAGTCTCGAAATGGTGCAATGCAGATGCCTGGTCCCTCAGCATCTGCGTCGTATTCATTGCGGCTGCCACACGTCTGTCTTGATTGCTTCCTCTTTGCTATCCAGGACTGACCCGCTGTGACATGCTATCCACGGTTTGATCAGCATGGTCCTGAACCTGTAGACAACGGCTGTCCGTTTCCACAGTATTTCACTGATGCTTTCTGCTCCCGCCTGCCCTGCCGACAAATACAGACTGCACGGAAGTCTGTGCACATTTATCCTACTCCCTCCTGTCGATGACCCACAAGGTTGGCCGGAATCCGTGTGTCGTAGACCCCCCAGCACAATCCATTCTCACGCCTGTACAACTCGCTCGCATCTCCCGGCGGAAGGGAGGTGAATATGAAGTTGGTTTCAAGCCGTTGATCACTCGAGCATCACGAGTTAGGGGGCTCTAGCCATCCCCAAACTTCCAAGGAACATTCGGGCTCAGTCCATCTTACTGCACGCAAGTCTCATGGCACAAGTCCCCATGGCATGGTGATAACCAGGGTGCTTGGGTGACGACGTCTGCATCAGGCGGCACATCACTAGACTGAATCCCGCGGGCGTTTTGGAGTTGTTCTCCGCATCCGCTATTCTGTGCCAGATTAATTCACTGGCTCGAATGAAATCTGGTGTGTTTTCGTGCCCGCGATCCACCTTCCGTTCGAGTGCATCAAGGGATTGAGGGTACTACGCCAAAGATAGATCGGCTGAGCCGTGTCTGCACGGAATAGACAACTCGAGCGACAGAAAAGCTACAAGGTTGAGATTTGTTGAGGACTGGTCGCGGTTGCTCGTGTCAAAAGCTCAATCAAAACGGCAAAAAGACATTTGACATGTTGACGCGTCTCCCAACTTAACAAGAAACTATGTGAGTTTGTACATCTTTTCCAGGAAGGGTAATGGAAGCTGGCTACTGCACCCTCTCTACCACATTCTTGCATGATAACACTAGTGTAGAAATAGTTGTCGCCGTTGCAACGACAGGAAGAGTCTCAACAGAACATCTTCGTGGCCTGAGCTCCATGGGCGGCAAGGTCGTATTGCTCCCTGCAAACGGTGCCTCGTGAGATGCCCGGCAGAATGGCAAACGGGGGAGCTACAAAGGGGCTGTTGCTTCACCGTCTCGTTAAACCTCCGACGCAGCATCTCAAGGCAAGGGTTGGGAGGATATGACTGGAGGATCCCAGCTGAAGAGCTCCAAGAATATCGCACCAACCGAGTTCTCTCGTCCTGCCGCCCCGGTTTTCTGACCTAGCTATGCTCGAAGCTCGGCCCTGAAATGGCACATGGGCACTGGTGCTGTGACGTCGGCATCATAAGGGGCAACCACAGGGAGGGCATCAGTGACTTCAGGCAGCTGATGTAAGACCTCTCTATGGAAGGGGGATGATGCCTTTGGGGAAGCTGGCAACAGGAAAGCCAAGTTGTGCCACAGTTGATACGCCTCCATCCACTGTACTTGTATCTCACCAGGTGCCCGCCGCAGAACGCGACCCCGCTTCCATCCATCGGTGGGTGCCCAGACCTTGATCCCACGCGAGCAGCACTTTCCAGCAGCATCCGGCACAAAATTTCTTGCTAATCGCCCAGTCCAGATGCGGCATGGCTTTCATCATGAAACTCTCTAGAGCCGGCATGAGCCTGCTGCATCAAGGCCACAAGATCTCCCACAGCACAGTCAGTGAAAGCACCTGCGCGAGATTTCAAGATGCTCTCTGCAGCCACATTCTGCGACACCGTGGAATGTATGGCACCCCCTTTTGCCACGCCTGATGTTCGAAGTTGAGCCAAGGCCACGAGCAAAAGGCCCCGGACTGACATGCACAAGTCTAGACAGCCAGTATCACATCGAGGGATGATCAGGCGCACCTGTGGGTTGTTTGTTCTGCTTCGTGCTTGTTCCCTTCAGTGTTTGTGTGTTGCAGCACCTGGAAGCCAGACTGGCAGTGCGAGGCGAACACCCCTGTGCTGGCTGTTGGAAGTGCCGCCCGAATGTCGCAGCTCACTTGCTGCAACGTTTGTTCGCAGCCCCCGGCATCAACATGAAGCATCACCACTATTTTCAACTGCCGTAGCCGCTCGCATTGCCCACGTCATGTTCAAAAGCTTTCTTGAAGGGGAAGTAGTTGCCTCAGGCTCTCATAAGCCGCTCAATACACTGCACGTGTAACTTGCACGAGAGCCTTCTCAAGCCATCTTCCTGCGACCGAGCATCCTTCAGGGTTATGCGCTCGGCCAGCATTGTGATCGTTGAAGATGCAAAAGCACACCTACTTGGAGGTTCATGGCTAGTTATACATAGAGTCATAAGCAGGGTAACTATACTTAGAACCCATCTTAGGGGGACTCATAACCCAACTTGTAACTTCCCATGAGCCCTACACCCTATAGAACCCTTTAAGGAACCTTATCACCCCACTTATAACTACCCATGAACCTCCAAGTACAAAGCAGCTCGAGGCCGGATCTTGTCGGAACAAGCAGGGTAGTAGGGGTACTACAAGTAGCAAGAACACTTAAAGGGGGTAGCATCGAAGAATACTTTCACGAGGTCTTACTGTGGCAGGTTCGCAGAAAAAACGGCTGGTAGCAACCTCACAGGACGAAACTTGATATGAAAGAGCTCCAGCATCTTCCCAAGTACGAGCAAATGCGGGTGAGAAGTTACCCGAATTCCACTCATGGTTCCTTTGCTGCATGAACACGCATGGGGGCGCATGCGTGCAATCAGGCTTAGGATGATGGTGATCGTGGCGAATCTACTCGTACCTGCTGTGCAGAAACAAGATGCAGAAGAAAAGTAGTGACAACTAGGAAACAGTAACTACACTGGCAATGCGACAACGTAACGACCGTTGGCGTTACAAGCAGTCACTGGCTGCTACAAGATCAACAGAAGTGTCAAGTCGCAACACCGGTAGTTCAAGTCAGAAGGCTTTACACTATGCGAAAAGGGTCAATGTACAGTCTGTGCAGAATCCTACGAACGGCGGCAACACACTGTAAACACGGCACGAAGCCAAAGTGTCACCAGTACCATTACCAATGCCAGTTGTACTGATCAGATGCATACGGCATAGGGATAGTTACGGTAGTGTGTCAATAGCTACTTTAACAGTTGCAGTGGCCGTGGTAGTAGAAGAATATGAAGAACTCGCTACAGGCGACCAGAGTATCAGCAAACCACGCAGAAACTAGGTAGCAAAAGGATGAGCACAAAGGCTTCCCGCACCCTGCCCCGTGACAACTATGGGGAGAGAGTGGACGTCTGCCTTTTGCAGCTTCACCGTTGCGATCTCCTCGCTGAACAATCGAGCGACCTCCTGGCGGTCGGAGCTTGCTCCCTCCTCGAGCCCGCTATTTTAATGTGGTTTGGCTTTGTTATTAACAACTACAAAGTCCACAAAACCAATTTGGGGCTTGGGATGTCGCCTGTAGGGTTTAGGCTCCCACCTCTGGTGGATTTCCGAAGGCACCACAGCCGAAGGCTGAGAGGACGCAGGCATCGCAGCCGGCTTTCTCGGCACCCTTCAGGATGACGCGCACCTGCGAGGTTTGCCCGGAGACGGCTTAGAGCTTCAGGGTTAAGGGTTTAGGGGTGGGAACTCTTCGAAAATGAGATCTGTGCGTGTGTGCGCATGTTTGTTGTTCGTTTCGTTTCTCACCAGAACTTGCGAAACACGGAGACATAACCAGAGCACAGGCGTCCCGAAAGCCTTTTACAAACCAATTAAAGCATCGACATGAATTATGCGTCATGTATGCATGCATGTATGTTTCATTTATTCATGTCTACAATCAAGGAGCCTAAAGGAGGGAGCAGGGGGTTGGGGACACCTAAAGGCGGCCAGGCACCGTTTCATTAACTTTCCGTGTATGGCCTTCTGCCGCATGGACTCCTCATCCTCCGCGAACTTATACCTTGGAATGCAGCATGTGACGGTCATCCTGTAACCTGCGGCCACACAAGGTGCACCCTAAAACTGGTGGGCGGTACCAATCCAGCGCTGCCACACGCCTTCACCCCACATGCCGCTCCGACAAGGGTGCAGCCCGACTTGTTCCGACATATGCTGCTAGGCACTGCCAGGGAATTCATTCTGCCGGATTGCTTGCGATCAGTGGTTAGTGCAGGGTAGCGCAGCGCAGCGCACGTGATGATCGTGGCTTTGAAGGATGGAACCTCAAAACAGCACGCGCAAACACAGCTCCCTAGACCCCGTCTTGCTTGATCGCCACGCCACATCGATGCCTTCAGAAACTGCCGGAGCCACAAAGAAAAACGCGCCCCCGGAAAGCCCTGAACCCTTGTGCCCGTGGCATTGTCCAAGTTTCCTGAAACAAAAATAGATGGTTTCCAGCTGTAAGAACCCACAAAGAACATTCGACTTTCTCACCGCAACTGTCTATGTCACGAAGTGAAGACAAGACTCCAAAAATGGATACCCTTCCTTTTCAGAGCCACGGAGGATGGTGACGTTCGTAGACAACAAGCCTCGGGTGGATGTCACACAGGGGTGTAAGGGTTTGGTCCACTTCTACCTGCAACTCCAAGTCTGCAGAGTTGGCTCTTGATGCGTGATTCGATTATGCTTTGGACTCGGAGTTCAACCGTGAAAGCTACCTTCAGCAAGCCTGAAATACTTCATTCCTGCAGCAGGTGCTGACAAGACACATGCATCTGGTTTTATTGGGTACAAGCCTTGGCAACGAGGCTATCAGAACAAAGACAAAACACTGATGACATCGCAGGCCTACTGTAACCGTGCTCGTGTCATATTTTCGATCCTCGTCCTTGCTTGAAATTTGCCTCTGTAATGGCGAACCCTACCCTGGAAGAAAGCCTGAGCCATCCAACACATTTAGATCCTGGAAGGACTCAAGCTTCAAAACTGTGGTCACACAGTAGCTGTGTTTTGGAATCTCGGTACAACCCGGCCCTGGTCAGCAAGATTACCAAGAAGTTCTACCAAAAACTGGCTTACTCGCTTGCCTTTAGGCATGACAGCGCAAGCCGCTAATTCTTTAAAACCAGCAAGTAATTTGCCAGAATGGCTCAGTTATGAAGCACAGCGAGTTGTTGGCCTGTGCACTTTGGTCATCATTTCATGACGAAGTCCGGCTTCGGCAGGTTCTTCGGTTCAGACTGATGGCCTCTGGAGTACCAGCCTGGCCCCTTAGCGCTGGCACTTGGCGTGAACAGCCCGGTGTGAAAAATGGAGTTGAGGAGCCCTGACCGCTCCAAAGTGATGTGTTGCTTTAATGTGTCTAACTCTGAGTACGCGCTCTTGTTGTAGGCGGAGCTGCAAGCAGGATCTGTTGGGCCGAACTCAGAGCCATAAGGCTTGTCACAATCGCGTGTCTCGAGGCCTGAGAAGCAGTCGAAGGAAGTCGGGCAGAAGGAGTACGCGCTGCTGCAGGGATCATGGCAGGATCCGTGAGTCCGGAGCCAGCTGGGTTCTATCATGGTTCCCTCACTGTAATCATTCCATGTGAGAACCTGTACAAACTCAGGCTGATACTTGCTGGTCACCAGAAGCGAAGGTTCCAGCATTTGCAAGAAGGGAACATGCAGCACTCGGTTGCTGTAGCAGTCACGAAATCCTCGGTAAGCTGCCCCAATCGCGAAGGAAGAGAGGCTGTGATCGTTCTTGTAATGTTCCTCCAACCATTGAAGGTCTGCAGTGATCCAGGGATATGTGCCATTGGCCCACTCAGGAAGCGGAACCTCCCTCCTGGTCATGTAGTAGGCCTCAAAGGGCAGGGGCTGAAAGTTGATCTCCACGTCGTTGAACACAGGGATCACAGGGATACCATTGTGCCGGTAGTAGTGGGAGCGGCCAACCCACTGGACCAGCTTTGCCTGTGCCTCAATGAAGATGTTGTTGTTCACAGCATTGTCCACAACAATGGCTACGCCCATCCCACGTGCCTCGAGCTCATCAACAATCATGTCGACCACACTGTCCCAGGATGTGAGCTGGTAGTCGATCCACAAGCCGTCGATGCCACTCGACTTCATCAGGTCCAGCTGCTGCCCGACCACCTCCCGTTGGTTCTGATCATAAAGCCCCAGGAAGCTCTCGTAATACGAGTTTCCGACACACCAGTGGTCATACACGCCCGGAGTCCTGATGCCCAGAAACCATGGCATGTAATGCACGACATACTTGGTGCGCGGCGCTCCACCGCCGGGCGAAGGAGCAGAAGTGTCACTTGGGCGGCGCAGGCAAACTGAGCCGCTCCTGAAGCACGCAGCAATCAAGCTGCATTCAACACCTTCCGAACAGCAAAGATAGAATCTCTCATCTCTCCCTTGCTCCTCTGTGCTGTTGCGCCGATACCCTCTGGCCGTGTCCAGAGCTCACAGTGGCCAATCCGGTACTCGATGCCCTTGCAGATCGTCAGCTCAAGGCAGCGTTCCTGGTGGAGAACCGTGGGGAAGTTACACCAGCTCAGTCTTGCACTAAAACCAACAACTTCAACAGCCGTGGACAACGCTTCATCACTACCCGTCACCTGTACTGATCCCGGGACCCCCTCTGCGTAAGTCTTCCAGGACGAAGTCTCCTGGCAGCGAGCAAGAGAGCTCGCATGTGCGACAGAGAAGTAGCCAGGAGAGTCATCGTCCCAGTCAGCTCCGCGGCACTCGCGATCAACTCCACCGCCCACAACTTCCTGAGATGCATACTTTCCGTGGCTTACGCCTGGGACCTAAAAGCTTCTAGAATTGGAAAAGAATGGCAGCAGAGCGTCCCACGTGGAGGCAGCAATTTCAGCCAAAAGCTCTTGCCTCAGCATGCTCACAGCGGTCGCAGCTCACTCAGGTCGCAATGAGGGACTCGAAGTCGCTGCGTTTCTACGCCTGGCCTTGAGGGGCTGCTGAGCTGGAAGCACTGGAAGCCCACCACGGCAGCAGAGGCCAGGATGCCTCCAGACCTGACAACACCGTGTGCCAGTGCCACGGCTGCTACGGCCGACAAAGCCGGAGAGGCCGGCAACGGGCGTTGACATCAGGCTTTGTGCTGAGATCAGCGCCTCGTCCACACCTCGCAGCGGCCATCAGAGTACTCCATCCCCACGCAGGCCTTCTTGCAGAGTGCACGCATGCAAACACGCCGCATTCTTGCAACTTCGCGATACCCCCATGATGAGTAGTGTGCTCTTGCGCCGCTTGGGCGAAGGTCGAAGGATGCAACACTGCGGCTGTGTGCGCTGGCCTCCGTCTGCGCACATCGGTCTTTGCAGTCTGCCGGCGAGGTCTCGGGGAAGACAACCTGCAGCTTGCGAGTGCCTCAGCCTCAAGTCCTAACCGGACTCACCCTGCACGTCATTGCTTGCGCAGGCGCATAGTAGTCTGGCGAATTGTCCGTGATGCTGGCACCACGGCAGGCCCGATCGCTTCCGCCGTCCACCGGATGAAAAGCTAGGGCCTGGTGCCGGCAGGGTGCTGGGTAAGTTTAGGGTTCTGCAAGCATGGCTGAAGCGCATGGGTGAGCGTGCTCGCCGTGGCCGCCGTGGCCTGGCCTGCAGACATTGGTAGTTGGCCAGCTCGAAGGACGCTTCGATGCCGGCACGTCGGGTCCAGACCTCACAGCGGGTGTTGATGAACTCGATACCCACGCAGCCCGTCGTATCGCGGCAGCGGTTCTTGCAGTCCTGAGGGCATTGGGCGGAAGGGGAAACGAGCAACTCCGGACCACCTGCTGACTTGCTGCAACACGTGTGCCAGCTCCGTAACATAAGCATAGAAGTTCAACCAGGTGCAAGCTGCATACAAGAGTTATTGTACACTGTAGTTTCTTTTGGAAATTTTGACACCAGAGCCCCACGACAGCGGTCCTCCAAACCTGTGACTGTAAAGACCTGGAAGTAGTCTTGGGAATTATCATTGGCATCAGCTCCACGGCAAGCACGATTCATTCCACCGTCCACCGCCCGAAAGACTAGATCCAAAGGCTGTGGGTCATCCACAGCCGGCTGTGGATCCAAAGAGCTCACGGTCGTAGACCTTGTCGTCGATGCAGTAGACGTGGCAGTGGCCGTCTGGCTTGTCGCCGTTGCCGTGGCAGTCGTCGTCGCTGTAGCAGTTGTCGCCAGCTGCGCGACCCGAAAGCATTTGAAGCCTGGAAGTGAAACCGATGATTCAATGCCCTCACCCCGCACCCAAACCTCGCATCTTCCCACAGAGTACTCCAAACCCCTGCACTCAGGAGTTGCAATGCATTGCCGCTCGCAGTCATCCAGTACAGCATGGGGGTGAACAACATAGTGGGCCGGGTTGTTGTCGCTGGGGTTCGCCCCTCTGCAAGCTCTGTCATCCCCACCATCCACCGGCTCCAGTTTGGCCACACGGCGGTAGCAATCGGCAGTTTGAAAATCCACTGATGCTTGAATACCGCCAGGCGTGGTCCAAAGTTCACAGCGCCAGTTGGAAGGGTGGTACTCCACACCTTGGCACGTATCCATCTTCATACATTGCCATTGGCAGAAGGTCAAATCTGAGGCCGTGCTCAGTTGGAAGTTCAAGGGCGAGTTATCGGTGACACTGGCTCCGCGGCATGCTCTCGAGACACCACCGTCCACCGGCTCGAACATTAGTGTACCGAGCTGGCTGAGCTGCACAGTGCTCTCACCACTGCCTCGTAGCTTTGGCTGATGTGGGAAGAGCCAGCATGCAGCTGCAATCAGCCCACAAGCGACGACCAAACCTGGAAAGAAGTGACGGACATGGCGTCCCACACTCCCTTCGGCAAAGTGCGAGACATGGAGGAGTGGCTGCTCTCCTCTACCAACATCAGAATCAGAACCATCCGAGAGCGGGGACTCCTCTCTCTCCATTGAGCGGTGCATGAGTCTCGTGCTCACGCAATTAGGCTCAACAGAATTCCAACTGCTGTCTCTGTTGCTGACAAACCTGCTGTGGAATGCAAGAAGACTGAGTACATATGCTCTCTGGAGCGAGCCATGATCTGTCACACAGGATTAGCAGCCTTTAGCTGCCAGGGCACTTCCCTTGTATGGCTCCAGGAAGCGGTACAGGTCGCTTCGGCGGTACACATTCTCCTCCTAGCACGGCAGCTGCAGCAGTTCTCAACACGTACCGATTTACCAACACGCATAGCCTACGCTTAGATCGGACGCTCCCGAAATTATGAAAAGACAACCTTGGCAAGATCGTACGTACATCGACGGCAACTTCCTTATGTTTGTGAGCATTCAGACCCAACCTCAACGACATCGCGCACGACCAAAACCTGCGAACTACTTCAATGACCTCCAAGACAGCACCTAGGACCCAGAAGTCCTGTGCGCCAGCACCACTGCGGAAGCCTCCCCCCGGCGAGGACGACGAGGCCATGTTTAGCACTGCCACAGTGCAGCCCCTGGGCGAAGCTAGGAAAAACTAGTCTGTGGAGGGAAATCCTCCATACAACATGGTGAGCATAAACATCGCCGACGAGCGTTCAACAGGAGGTAACACCAAGGAATGCCAGACAAGCCACTGCTTGGCAAAATCGCCGGCTTTGTCAAGCATGTCGCACTCCATGACTTCTACCTCTTAGCTTTAATCCTAACTGCCTAGACAAGCCGACCGAGAAGGGACTGCGACTTGCAAACTGCTGCTTCATCACATCCCCAGGCTGAAGTTAATCGTGGAAGCCTTATGAACTTGGCACGAAACAAAAGAAGAAATTCGTATCGGTAAATTCCTTCACCACGGACTTTGCAGGCAGCTGTTCGGATTCTATGCAATGTCTGGACCAAGTGCCTTGGTGATTTGTGGGTCCTCTTGGCCGTCTGCCTGCGAGCAGTCTCCCACCTGTCACAGGATGCAGCACTGATGTGACCCGACCTATCCTGGCAGTCCGCCCTCGCAATCCGAAAGGCGGACTCCTTAGCATTGTATGCACATCGCACTCCAGGACTTCTTCCATCACATGCCGACAGCAATACAGCCATCCGCAGCGGGCAGGTCTTTAGAGGACGAAAGATAGCTCTGCGAAGTTGCACACAACACTGTTGTTCAAGTCAATCCTGCATGCGATGTCCTGAATTCGAAGCTCGCGGATGATATCAGGAGCTAGGGCGCCCTAAAGTGACCTTCTACCAAACCCAAATCTTTAAACAACAACTCCCACAAGCTCCAGAGGAGCTACCTTTCTTGACTGTGCTAGGTGGAACAGGCGAAAACCATGTCAGCAAGCCTGACCCCCTCAAACAAGAAGAACGCCTTTGTCGCAACGGAGACCCCTTGCACCTCAAAGTGAATCGTGCCCACTTGTCCCAGCTTCTCCGGCTCCTCTTTCTCCAGCCTGCTCAATTCCTTCTCAGTCTGCAGCCTTAGCTGTCCACGCTTACGCTTAGCATGTCCGTTCTTTTGGCTTGCCCTAGTCAAAGGGACCCTAAGGGGGTAGGGGGGAAGGGGGGTAAAGGACTATACTTCCTTAAATAGGCCTTACTAGATCCTTATCACTGGTTTTAAGGCCCCAACACCCCTCCCCTACCCCACTAAGGGTCCCCAACGACCTTGGCAGGCAGGATGCCAAACCAGTTGCCGCAACCCACGGATGCGACACATGTTGGGATTCTTCTTGCCATCGCCGGCTCTTTGAAAATCCTGTCTCCACCTGCCATGCTGAGCTTTGCACACGGAGAACCCGGAAATCACGATAAGAGCATGACTCGTAAAGCAGCAGTTCATTTCAACGGTTTGATGTTCGGAGACAACGCCCCAAGTGTGATGAAAGCAGGGCCCTACTTGTGGAGCCTCGAGTCGGTCTGCGGCTTTCACTTTGACTTTGCCCCGGCCTCGCTGGATCATGCGGAGATCTGGCCAAGACCTGCAGGGGCTCTGAGCGGCTGGGTCTGTGGGCGGGGAGCCCTCCGAACTCCTGAACCCGAGGCCCCCAGGCCCTAGGCCAGCCTCGAGGCTGCGGTTCTCCACATCGTAGCAGACGTCTGAGCCGACTGCGCCGTCTCCTCCGACCTTGCCTCCGCCGCTCTCCGACTCCAGGTCACCGTCCCTTCCGCGGTACTCCACTTCTCTGGCTTCCTTCTGTCGAGCAAGGCAACACCTGCAAATTTCGAAGAGAGCTGCCATGGCTCCGCGCTGGCTCCGAGGCCACCCGAGGCCACATTGCGGCTCCTTGAGAAAGACAACGGGATCGATGTGCTCTGAGGCCACGCTGTCAGGGTGACCTTAGGGGATTTCGGGATTTCATTTGGACGGCCTTGCGTTCCAAGGTGGCGGAACTTTTGGAAGTCTTGCTGCATGTCTGAATTGCATACGACATCCTTTTTGCCTCGGAACTAGCGACGGATAAGGTCACGCAAAGCAACGCGCCATGCAGCTCCAAGCAACACGGGCTGCTTCTTGGGGCAAAACACGTTCGCATTAAGGCTTTTTGGTACAGGAACATGTCTGCACAGAAGCTGCCGGCGCAGAAAGCTTGACCCACATCGCAAAAGCAAACACTCAGGTTCACAGCACCGGCTCGAGACCTTGAGCGTGCGCGACCTGCTTTGCAGGAGCCTGCACAAGGTCCTGGACCTTTGGAGAACGGCTCTACACGCCCTCTCTGGAGGCGTTTGCGTCCCTCGCTCTGGATATCGTTTGCTACAAAGCCCTTGATCTCGTTCGACTGCACGTGGCTCCGTGATTCCAACTCGCTCACAGCTTAGTCAGCAGAATTGGCCTGGACGGGCAGAGCAGAGAACCTCCGCAACCATGTCAACCCCTCCGTCATCAGTCATTACATGTCAGCACGGTCGCCTGGTGGCACGTCGAGCATTCCTGGGGATCACCGGAGGCTCAGACTTCCTTGTCCTACTGAAAAGCATGGGAGCAAGGCTGTGGATGGCTGTTGGCTAAGGCTCTTCCGACCAATCCATCCGTCGATGCCTTTCCAACAGATGCTCACGAAGTTGCCACTCACGGCCTTGGAAGCTGTGCTCTGAAGACATGCGCCGAGACGCGCCGCACCGGGGGCGCACAGTTCAAACCAAGATGCGAGGGCATGTAGCAATGAACCGTTGGCTATCTCGGCAATGACGGTTGCCCCCTGGGAGAGACAACTCACGAACGCTCATGCAACTTTTTGAAGCTTTGGCTGCATCAAAGCGCCGTCGGATACGACTTCGCTGTCATTGCACTTTTTCGGCAATCTACCGACCAAGTAGCACGCTCTAAAGGCCAAAGTCCCCCGTGTTTAGTTCGTCCCAGGGCGGACCTCCACAGGCGTCTCAAACACACGGACGGCAGGATGATTCTCGGCCTGCAAGAAGCACATCCACTGATGTAAAATTCGTTCGCAAGCGTGAAAAAGCAGAGGAATCCACTTAGCTCTCGGAAACACAGCAGGACGCATCCAAACGTATACCCAGCAAGCAAAGCAGTAGCAATGGCAAGGCAAAGCAACGCTGGAGATCGAGCCAGAGCTCCGGTTTCCGCAAGGTCAACTACCCAGCTAAAGGACAACACCTACGCTCCTTAACGCAAGCGGATCTTTTGCTGGATGTCACTGAAAACAAAGCTAGCATGAAACGTAACAAGCACTGACAAGCACTCAAGGTGTACGTGTACGCGGGTCTGTGACAAATCACAGCAAGGAATCACAATGAACAGTCATCCAGCACACCGGGTTCGCTCAAAGTTGCAAGTTGTGCGTTTGCCAAGGCCGAACCCCCCAAACCGTCGGAACTTGCACCTGATGAAGTAACATCAGCGGCCCTTGCCAGGCCGCACGGCCGCCCACCGCGGAGAAGCCTGTCTCCGGTTAGCAGTAGAAGGCTGGCAGTTCTGGAAGCAGATACACATGGCGCCACTTTTCGAAGAAGATCTGCTTCAAACCGCGCTCTTTTAAGTCAGAAGTGCAACCGCCAGCACCACCACTACCACGACCACGACCCCTTTCCCGCAAATGACCTCGTGGTACGTCGCCTCCCGGACCCTTTGTGCTAGATTTGGGCTTTTTTCAAAGTGGGCCGTGCGCGACTATGAAGTGGGGCTTTAGCAGCTTAGACTTGTGGCTTTGGGGTTGAGGGCTCTGGTACCCCTAAATGAACCTCAAGCCTTGCGGCCCCAAACCATTAAGTTTCCACGAATACACGTTCGCATGGGCCAGGTCGCAAGTCGAGTCTGTCTGCAGGGTTGGTGAGGGTTGCATGGAGTACCCCGCTTGTTCTTTGCACCGAGTATAGCAGGCCACAGATCACAGGATTACTTTAACTAGTTCGGTTCTGCGCGGCTCGCGGTGCTTGAGGCATCCATTTGTGTAGGCTTGAAGGTCTGTTGATTAACTCCTCAACATGCCCAATGAACCTTTATAACTAGTCATCCAGAGTTTACTTTAGGGCTTAGGGCCTAGGGTTCAAACACAATTCCGGCAACCTTGAAGCAGGAAATCTTTCCTTCGGCTCCCCAAGCAGACGAACTGCTGTACATGCTTGCTTCTTGAGGTCTATGCTCGATGGGGACCCCCATGATCCTACAATTGAGAGCGTAGATTCTACGCGGCCCCCGATTCCTTGCTTATCCGACGACCCGAAACCCTGGGCCAACACCACGCAAATGGGAATGCATGCTGGATCCTTCGAGCACAGCCAGGCACAGGCTTACCGACATCGTTCGAGACACGCTCGTGTCTCGAACGATGCCTTTAAGGCTCACCGACGAGGAGGGCGGCTGCGTGCTCTAGAAGCTCCACAGTTGCTCACACAGGACATGCATCTCCATATCGCCCACCTGGCGAGGACGAAAGCGTTGAAATCGTGGACACTCAGCTTTCGTCCTCGCCAAGTGAGCGATATGGGCCACGACCCCAGTTTGCTGCTCAGGCGAGCAGCAGGTGAGTCGGCAATGACAACGTACATACATCAAAGCAACCATCGCAAACACAGCAGGCTCATCGCACCAGAACTGGCATGTTCAATCGGACCGCTGAAAGTACATGTAACAGTTTTCCTGCTGCGACAACAGAACTTGGCCTCTGCATCCTTATCGGCCCAGCGGAGCGTTTTCTGACAGTCCAGCTCGTTGTTGGCAGCTACATCGGCAATCAGCTGTCTCTTGGGGCTGTTGTAGGAGTCGAGCGGACATAGAGTTTTCGAAATTCGAACACGCTGCGTCCGCTCGACTCCTGACAAACAGCCCCAGGAATTGTTATGTCCAGCTGGGCCACAACAGTCTGCTTGCAGTGGCCTTTATAAAGAGCATAAACTTCGTCGTAAGTTGCAGTTCGCAGACCAACCCTCCTGCGACACAATGGCATCCGTTGCTGGCGAGGTCAACTACAACTAGAAGAACATTAGCTGACTGTAGAAAAGATGCCCTGCACCCGAAGTGTGAGCTGGAGGTCGCGATATCCAACTTCCAATGGCTTTTGATGATACCTACTCCCAAACCACTCAAGAGAGAAAAGCGCTGCGATGATTGTGGTGATGAATATTAGCCAAGGCGTGGTGGTAACCCCTCCCTGGCTGAGGCAGCGGAGATCGCGTTGCGGAGAACGGTCCCTTTCTGAGTCCCTTGGATCATCTTCCAAGCTCATGCACTGCCTTCGCGTTCGATCGCAGCAGTAAGTGGCGGGATGCCTCTGCAGCTGGAGAAACATGCTGAAACTAGGACAGATTCGGAGTGGCTCGCATGCTGAAAGACCCGCCTAAGAAAAGCAGGTCGCCGACAAAGTCGAGCAAGGAGGTGAGAGCCGCCGGCTGGGCCTGCAGGAAGAACTTGACATGACATGCCAACCACGCAGAAGGGCACAGAACGCTGCCTTCGCATCGTCCAACTTGAGCCCGTCTCTGAAGCTGACGCCGTCGCGCAGCCTCGAGGCCACATCAGCCAGCTCGGGAGCCAAGATGCCTGTCATTCCGAACCCGGAATCGGCGCTGTGTCTGAGGCTTCAAAGCGGTCCGAATCATATCTGCGCGGGCTTCCCAGGACCCCCGAGTCTTCCTGCACGTGGCCTCAATGCCCTCCTATCTTCTAAGACTGAGTGAGCATCGGTTCGTGCATTGCAGCAGGCACTGGTGTGTTAATTCGGGCTCGGGACTGCCCACATCGGCCTGCTGCTGTGCCCTCCATGGCGGCACGCACAGCCGGCGCGTCGATGCTAAGCATTCGGAGCGTGGCATTCCGAGCCGAGGTCCTCAGGAGCAGAGCTCCGGCCAGAGCAAACAGACAGGGCTCGGCAACGGACACGGTAACAAAGGGACTCGCTCTCTTGGCCGGTTTCGCAAGTCACCCCAATTCAAAAGGACCTGCAAGCGACGACACTGCTGCCAAGAGGCTGCACCATCTGATCTGCATGGTCGATCAGCTGCACGGCCCCTGCACTTCAGAATGGCGTTCCAGATTCCGTAGCATCATTCACGACAAGACACGAGTACTTGAGCAGTCGAGGGGCTGTCGAAGATCGGCATTCGCAAGGCAGCTTCTCTTCTGCCGGAATCGGCCACGTAGCCTGATCTACGGGGATGATATTTCTTCACGGAATCCGTCTTGTGGCTCTGGCCTCCACTGCCCTTGCTCTCGGTGCTCCGGCACGTCGCGAGGCACAGCAGCCCTAGCTCTCCGTCGAGGCGCAGGGCGATGCCCTCGGGTCAGCACAGGACGTGGTTAAGCATGAAGAATCCTCTCTTGGTCCTACTGCATCTACTCAATACTGTTGCCATCGGATGGCTCTGAGCAATGGCAGCGCGGCGGGGCCTTCAGAAGTGTGACGAAGTAGGCCATTGATTCTTCGTCCATACTGTCCTCAATCGTGCAGACTGCAAGTACGTCCCAGCGTGACTATTCAGCAGCACCGAGGTCACACAAGGTAAAAACAATGCAACCAGCAGGCATGGATGTCGAGAATAAAGTTTCGACTGAACGTGCACACACACACACAGACAGAGACCGCAAGAAAGACAAAAGCAGAGAGAGGAGACGACTATAAAGAGAAATGCACATTCATATATCCGACACATGCGATACCCGACACGAAAAAGAACGAGCCATGACATATAGTGTTCGTGCTCTTTCCAAAGTAACACTCTAACATTTTGTTGCGCATCCCCCATCACAAAACCCACCACAGAGGCCTGACGTTTGCTCCAGCCTCAAAGCAGTTCAACAATGAACAAAAACATGTTTCACGTTGGATCAGTCCCCAGTTGTTAGAGTAACCATCAATGTTTCGGAAGGCGGGGCATCCTGAAACTTGAATCCAGGGGAGGTTTCCCGAATCCACCGTTCTCAAAAGATTCTGTCGGTTGCAACCCGAGGTAGCAAACCCCGAAAGACCGTTTGTAACACACGTGCAAAGCCTTATGGTGTAGCCGTGCATGTCGGTCCAAACAGATGTACCTTGCAAGTCTCAACTATCTACACCTTCTTCCAACCCCTTGAAGTCCTTGTGAACTCACATTCTCGAACAGTAAACCATGAAAGTACCGAATATGCCACAGCAATCATTCCCGTCCTTGCATTAGTGCAGGGATCGAGGGCGGTCAAGGTTGATAGATATGTGTAGCACCAATTTAAAGTAGTAGTAGGAGGAGGCGTGTGGTGGTGGTGGAGGTGGTGGTGGTGGTCGTAGTAGCAATAGTAGCACTCGTAGCATTCGTAGCAGTAGCAGCAGTCGCAGCAGTAGTAGCAGCAGTAGCAGTAGTAAGCAGTAGTCGTCGTCGTCGTCGTCGTCGTGTTGTGATGGTGGTAGTAGCAGCAGCAGCAGCAGCAGCAGCAGCAGCAGTAGTAGTAGTAGTAGTAGTAGTAGCAGTAGTACTAGTACTAGTACTAGTACTAGTAGTAGTAGTAGTAGTAGTAGTAGTAGTAGTAGTAGTAGTAGTAATAGTAGCAGTATCAGCAGTAGCAGTAGTAGTAGCAGTAGTAGTAGCAGC
>CAJNDV010016380.1:19551-37869 GCA_905221635.1 Symbiodinium sp. CCMP2456 | reverse complement strand
GTAGCAGTAGTAGCAGCAGTTGTAGTGGTGGTAGTAGTAGTAGTAGGAGGAGTTGCAGCAAAATTAGTAGTTGTTGTAATAGTAATAGTAGCAGCAGCAGCAGCAGTAGTGGTGGTAGTCGCACGCCAGCAGTAGCAGAAGCAGCAGCAGCAGCAGCAGCAGTAGTAGTAGTAGTAGTAGTAGTAGTAGTAGTGGTGGTGGTGGAATTGGTTGGTAGTGGTAGTGGCAGTAGCAGCGGCAATGGAAGTCGAAGTGGTAGCGGTAGTGGTAGTGGTAGTGGAAGTTGTAGTGGTAGTGATAGTCATAGTGGTAGCAGTAGTAGCAGTAGTAAAAGCATTAGTAGTAGTAGTAGTAGTAGTAGTAGTAGTAGTAGTAATAGTAGTAGTAGTAGTAGTAGTAGTAGTAGTGCTGCTGTTGTTGTTGCCGTTGTTGTAGTTCTAGGTGTGGTTCTAGTTGAGTTGCAGATGCAGTTGTAATTGCAGTTGTAGTTCTAGTTGTAGTTGCAGTTGTAGTTGTAGCTGTAGCTGTAGTTGTTGGTGGTGGTCGTGGCAGCTGACGGGCACCGGGAAGATATCAACATCTCGAACGAGCAACTAGGAAACATCTGATACGCATATATATATATATATGTTTGGGGACAGCACAGCACATTGGGGCTGTGGGACTTAAAAAGTGCTGCATTGTCCCTAAAATTTGGCCTCTGGAAGAGCAGAATTTAAGAACAGTCAGCACTTTTGAAGTCCCCGGGCTCCTGCAAACTGCATTGCCCCTAAATTTTAGTTTTGGAAGCAGGACAGTACCACACTCTTGAAAGCTCCAGTGCTCTAAAGTGTGGGTTGTACTGTTGGTTTCGGGAGGTGCTTTGGTGTTGAGTTTGGTGTCTTGGCTGGAGCCACAAGCGCTGCAGCGCAGAGGGTTGGAGCTGGTTACAGTATGCAGATGACCGCGAGTGAGACAAGTGATCAAATCGCATGCAGCAGAACTGTTGGATGCACGTGTGTTTTGCGCGTGGAGCCTGACAAAGAACAGAACTTTCTTACTTCGTGTTCAGCGGAGAAAAGAAAGAGTAGCTCTCTGGATACGGCATATCTCCCTCTGAAGGATAATTTCAAAGCTGCAAAACAAAGGTCCTGTGGACATCGGAGAACTCTTCTTTCCAGGCACAACCGGGGAGCTGTTGATTCGGCAAACATAAAAACACGAAAAGACTTCTCACTACGAACGGGAAGAGAGCTTCCTATCTCACAATGAAAGCATGCCAGCTGTTTTCTTTTGACAAGAAAGAATCTGAAGCTGGACCAAGGAAGCTCCTGTGCGACAGATAAAGACCTTCGCACTAATTGACCAGCTCTCCACTCGTCTTCCCAAAAGATGTAGGTCAACTCCCTGAGGCTCGCTGTTTGCTTGTCGTCCAGAAAGAGACAAGGTCCGTTTTTTCACATGAAGCTGTGCGGTAGGTTTGGTTCCAGTGAATCATGTAAGTGCATGCGAGAGTCCAGCTAAGCGATCGATGAGATATATATGTACACCGGTATGTATTCATGTTCTGGAAAACACGGATACACATAAAATGGCGCAGTTCTCTGAGTCTAAGGGATGAGCCGGCGGGTCATCGAAGAAGTCATTCAGCATGCCCTGGCAGCCAGGCTCTCCGCCAACCCCATGTGGAGGAATTGCAATCCACACTGATAAATCAGCAGGGCGCTCCCTCAAACATGCAAAAGAGCAAGCTTACCCCGAACCTGGGACAGCAAGTAGATCAGAGAAGTGTCCTGACTAAACCGAGTGTCGCTACAATGTCAAGTCAACCCATGCTATGACAAACACAACATGCTCCAGCCCTCAATTCAGCCAGGAGTCGCGCTGGGCATTCTGCACCAGTATAGACAGGGACTGTAAGATCTGCAGCTTGACCTCAGCTGTGCCCCTACAGCTAGGTCACACCACGCAATGGGCACACAACCTGAACCTAGCGATCACGGTGAATCAAGGCAAATCCTGCCTGACTTTTTCTCCGAGGCACAACCACAGGGACGGCCTCTGCTCGAAGTGCGGCAACAAATCCTGCGGGTCCACCGTTTGCCATGTCTCGGGATGTGTTTCCTATGCCTTCCTTTTGCTGCTGAGCATTCGAACAAGCCCTTGCAGCTCCCAGAAGTGCAGAATCAAGATGACAAAAATCTGCAGCATCACTCTTAATATGTAGTAAGTCTCCTGGAAGCATGGCGTGCTCGCAGAACAGGCTGAACAAGGAGTCATCGTTGGTTTCGCACCAGACCAGAGATGCAGTGGCTCTCCGAATCTGGCAGCGTGCACAAGACGACGATATCCCAGACGAGGAGAGGCTGCTTCTCTAGACCGGACAACTCCAAATACGAGGGAGGAGCTGGTAGTGCACACGACTTCCACTGGTAATGGAGGCAGTAGGGAGTTCTACAAAACAAGACAGGACAGGTAGGATGATAGATGGCGCATGAAAGCACGGCATGAACAATAGCAAGGCACCTCTTCGACAAGGGCTGGCACGTCAATACGCTTGTGCCGGTGCCCGAAGGCTACTGCCTGTGCTGGGGACATCATCTGGAGCGTGAGCGCAAACCGTGGTTCCCTTGTCCGAGGCACTTCCAGTCGCAGCCGGATCGACTGGAGAGAATCGCTGAGCGCGGTCTCCTGGGCTATCGCCGGAAGACAGGCAGTAGACAGCCCAGCAAGATCATTGTGCAGCAGAGTGACAGAACAGCCCGCCGGGCCGCGCAAGGGCTCCCTGCTCAGAAATCGGGAAACAGCAACGGCAAAACACATTGGCCCAGATCGGCATGCACCTTCGACATGAACCTTTCCAGAATCTTGAAACCAGGACGAAAGCGGTCTTTGCAAACCATGTCTGCTCGGGAAATCCGAATCTGAACATGTGCGGGGAGCGGTTGCCTGAGTGAGGAGCGTTTCGGTGGCGCACAGCCAGCAGAGCAAAACATGGCGTGTGAAGCTGCATGGGTGGGCACGGGTGGGCTCTGCACCTTGCTAGCACTCAGCGACGGGGTGAGTCAGCAACAGCCTTCTCAACACATTGAGATTCACAGATGTGCTGAACATGAGGCGGAAATCACGATACTACAAGAACTGTATCTCTTCGATCCAGGTCGCAGCAACACTTGGATTACATGGGGATCAAGCTGCCGGCCACCGACATGCTGCGAGGCATAAGACTGCAATGCTTGAGCGTTTTCTTCGTTGCCGCGACAGCATTGGCCGCAAGACGCTCATTAACTGAGCAGACCTGGCGCCCCAATCTTTGGGGCATCAGGTTGCCTCGTGTGTACACGGGAGCAAGCCCACTGAGCGCTCGTCGGGCAACGCTCCCAAAAGAACTCCACTCACATACGTTCAGGCCATGGGCCCTCAGTAGGGCCTGGGCATTGGGTCGAGGGCCGTCTGCCTCCGCCGATCCTATTCGATCTCGGCTTGCTGCATAGACTCGTCTTTGTCGTGGACAACCCCTCGCTGTGCCGACCGCGGCGCATGCGGCTGCGGAAGAGGCCTCGGGACCGAACGGCGCTCCCCACTTTGCGGTCACAGCCAAGCTCGCCTAGCGCTCTGAGGCCGTCGCCCGGTAACTAGCGAAATGTCCACCTCAAAGGGGGTCGCTTGGCTGAACGCACTTCTGCACAAAGGTCTGCCGGGTCGAGTGCCGCTGGTCGTTGCGACGTGCCGAGGTCGATGTCGAGAAAGTGGAGGCCCCATTTGTTGGGACTCGGTTGGCGGTAGCTGTACCTGCGACTTGAGGTCACGGCAAGTTCAAGGTTTTGTGGGCGGCGTGCAAGTAGGGTGCTTGAAGCGTCCGCCAGGCACTTCTCCGGTGAGCTGCCAGCCATGACAGGAAGTCTGGCCTTCCACCTTCGTCTCTCTCTTCGAGGAGCTCCGAGAACTCCGCGACCATCCGCGACCCACTGAGACGGGTGCCACACCGGCGAAGATGACAGGAATGGAGAGGCCAAGCCTCAAGGACTGATGGATGCGGAAGATTTCACGCGGTCTACAATCGGTCTTGGTCAGCTGGCCTGCTGTCCCGCAGGTCTCCCGTCGTGCCTGCAGCTGGGCCAGGGGAAGTGTTCTTAAGCGATCCAAGCGAAAGACTTCGTCAGTCGGCGAGGCTTGGCGTTCTTGCAAGCAGTGAGCTGGGTCTGAAACCCTCATCCTTCACGACTTCTGCGAAATCTCACTGGATATTCGGAAAACTCAGGAAGAGCGAGAGGTCGAAACTGTGGTTACTTTCTTCGTCCACGAAACGAGTGAACCTGACCCCGTGAGACCCGGCTTCTCCAAGAAAACCGGGGTCCGCACTGAAGCCTGCTCCACCGTTGATCACGATCACCTCACGGCAAGGGTACCTGAAAACCACAGGTTTAACTTGCTATTGTGCAGACTCCGCTGGTGAATTTCAGGACCTGGCCTCGCAATTAAGTGTAACCCACTTCCCATCCGGTCTCTTGTGCAGAAGTACTAAATGAAGCGTTGTTACATATGTTCGATGTCCACTTCGATGTCCTCCTTGGAACAACCACCGCCACACCACTACTTTTCAGCTTGCTTTTTGGTGAAGGAACTGCTTGTCCCCGACAGCATCATGCATGGCCGATCGTTGCCTGTTCCATGGCCGCTTCTGGTCGCCGGGCGCAGTTTCCCACTTGTCCGGCAAGGGGAAGGTGAGGGAGGTGGAACGCGATTTGTCCGAATGATGCTCATGATGCCCATCAGCACCGGGCCAACGAAGATTCCAGCCCTTCACTTTCCACGCAGATCCCGTCAGAGCCCTAGTTATGCTCGGCACAGATCACAAGCGCCCAAGTGCCCAGAGGCTAACTCCTTGTCAGTGGATTTAAAGCAACTTTAGAGATTTAGCGAAGCGCGCCGAAACTGAACTGTCCCGAAAGTAATGAGTCAACGAGCATTTTTCTGGAACCACGCCGGAGCACTGCGACAACTTCCACTGGAAGAGCTTCTGAAGCAGACTGGCATCAAGGGGCAGGTCAGCTTCTGAGACGGGGCAACCCCCGCTCGGAAGGCCTGGACTGCTCCTGCCGGCTGTCACGCCAGCTGAGGATCATCGGGTTCGACGAAGACCTCACAAAGGCTGTCTCTCGCACCAGTCGGAGTTGCGAGTTCTGCGCTGTTCTCAGTTCTCGGAAGCAACCAAAAGCCAGCGATTCATTTTCTTCGGAATCGAGTCCTGGCGCTCGTCATCTGACCAGGCTTTGGTGTGGTACACCGCAATGGTCTGTTTCAGCCACTCCCTGAGAAGCGGCCAGGCAAAGGAGGCTTGGGTCACTTGGAACTGAAACCCCGCAAAGGTCTCGGAAAGACGCGACTTCTAGCTTTGCGAACTGCGCAAGGCTCGCTGAGTGCCACGCAGCTCGGCCGCAGAACGCAGCTGCCGGGTCAGGTCCTGAGACCAGCCGACGAGCCGGGAGCCAACGGGCCTTTGCCGAGCCGAGCTCCCTGCCTTCTGCTGCTGGAACCCGTGGCGCTCAATCAAGCGCGTCGACTCCTCCTGCTTGTAGCACGACCAATCGTTCAGCTACTCTGAGCGATCACCGACACCAGCAGCCTCCGTGAGCAGATTCGGGTGATGCACCGATGGAAAGTCAGGGGTTCCCCAGCTGATAACTGCACCTGTCACAAGCGCTTTCATACGCATCATCGCCTAGAAAATTCTAAACCACCCGCGCATCTCTGATCCAAAGTTCACCCCGCCTTTGACAGCATGTCGCCGGATGTTGCTCAAGAAGGTGGAGGCCGCTGTGGAGGGAAGGTGTTCTCCAACCTGTCTCAGGGGCTGCGGGAAAGAGGCGGAAGAAAATCGTTTACTCCACCAATCTGTGCTGCAAAAGGCCTCCAGAGACATGACCCAGTCAAAGCGTCTGCCAAGATCGAAGGGCTGTCCTCACAATGCGGGTCTGCGGGCGCACTTCTTTCGAACGACATATGTGCATGCTCTCCGACACCAAGCTGTAATCGCTGCCCAGCCTAGATTTTGATGTTGTACTATGCCACCCGTCACGGATGTCACCTCGTGATGCACAAACCTGGCTTGAAACTGTTCTCCGATGCTTGCCGGGGCGATGGCATTGGCGATGCCATCATAAGCCATCACCTCGCATGATTTTTCATGCCCCTTGACACCAAGATGCAGAGACAGCCCGTGCAGCCCGCCTGGACGAGACCCGTGTCGTTCAGCCAGGCAGCATATGAGCCCTGGCGTGAGGTCCGAATTCATACACACGCAGGGTAAGCCATGACCAGCCTTGAAAGCGCCGAAGTCTCCAACGGTGTCGTCCTCAAGACGAGGCTTCCATCTCAGGCGACTTCTAGCATCGCCTGCGGGCCTCAGCCCGTCACCGCAACGAAGACCTTGCGAATGAGGAAGCGCAGCACCATCTTGTCTGTGAATTTCCTGTCATCCTGACGATTCGACCATGTCCGCTATCAGAGCCCCAAACGCCAAAGCGGGCTGCCCATGGCTGCCTGGAAGAGGCTGCGTCTCAGCTCCCAGGTGTCGTACTCGCCCCCCTCCTGAAAGAGTCCGAAAAGCTTGCGACCAAAGGAGCGAAGAGAAAAGAAAGGCAGAGCCCCACAGCCCCCTGCCCTGCCTTGGGGAGCAAATGGTCCGAGTCGGAGTCCACGTGTTGAGGCCTGCTCTGTTCACCGCATCTCAAGAGCAGACACGTGCAGCGCTTGGAGCGCCTCAACAGACCCAAACGATGTCGCGTCAGGCGAAGGAAGCCAAGGCTCCTGACATCAGAAGATTCCAGAAGCAGAGCCAGGTTGGGCGACTCTGGAGGCTCGTCCTTCTCATGGCGATGAATCCGTTAAAGATCAGCTGCCAGCCTGAGCTGACTTCGTGCATGAGGACTCTGTGTGCCAGCTCATTGTGTCCGGCCTTCTCTCACTGGCATCATCTGCTCGCTCGTTGTGATCCAGCCTTGCAGCCAGAACATCCCCGCTCGTCAGGCATGCGTAACTTCAAGCTGACCTTTTTCCTGCCGGGTCCCCCGACGAAAATTCGTGAAACGGGACGTGGCACCAATTTCCCAGAAGATCTTCCGGTCACAAGGCATGGATGCGAGTGGTGCGACAACTTTCTCAGACGAAAGCCTTGGCAACTTGCTTGCTGAGCTCCTGTGCATTTCTGCTGAGTGAGGTCCTAGATTCTTGTGGGCCGAGGTTTTGGACCGGGCCTCTTGGTTCTCCACCATGGTAACGTAGCCACTTCGAAGTACAGCTCCCCACCTCTGACATGGAAGCAGGAAAAGAGCAGAGACCCACAGGCTCCAGAGGATCTCCAAAGGCATGCAAGGCACTTGGTGTCCAGGCAGCGATGCAGCGTGGGACTGGAGGCGTGGCGGCTGAAGAGGAAGGCCAGGAAGCGGCTGACATCCTCGGCCGAAGTGCCGAAGCCGAGGCTTCGGAGGCCAAGACGCAGACCTCGTGCCTCGTGGATCCGCAGCGCAGCCAGGAAGGGAGGCAGCAACATCGGCGAGCCCCAGAAAAAGGCGGCATCCTGCGAGGTCAGAGTCAAGGACTACTCTGAGGCGCTGCTCTGCTCCTGAGGCAGCCTGCAGCTTCTCATACTTGCGATTTTGAAGGTCGTAGTAGAGATTCACCTGCCTTGCGGCATCATGGCGACTGTGATGTCGAAGGATGGAAGCTAAAGTTTCCTGAAGATAAACCGTGAGCTTGGCCGGAATCTCTGAACCCTATGAAGTGCGTATTCAATGCTGCAGCACTCCGAAAATGGCCTCGTGCCCACTCACAATAACGACTCACAGGAACGACGTTTACGATCTAGGACTTCGTTTCTTAAGATGATGTGTCAAATTTTGAGGTGTGCAGGCATTCCAGTCTTTGCGATGCTCGGCCCAATTAGAAGTAGCTTGAATGCAGCCCGGGAAGCTTGCCCGTCTCATCAATCAGCTTGGTCAGCCGCCTGCAATCTAGGCAGGCGCCAACAGCATCAACACCAGCACGAACTTGGGCAGCCGCTCGTGCAGCCACCAGCACCTCAGGATCAAAGGGCCGGCATTGAAAGGGTAGTTTGGCCTAGGGGACATCTTAGATCCTATGAGGCCTGCCCAGGGCCCAACCCCGAGGCCTCCCCACGCCCACCACGCCACAAGCCCGAGGCACCTAAACCCCAATCTTCACGGGGCCCGGGCCACCGTTGCGGCTCGCAGCAGCCGGGCGAAGCGCACTTTTCGCAGGCCCGACGCTGGACGGCCTGAAGAAGAAGCGAAGGGGAACCAAGGCTTAAGGACTTCCGACTGCGACTTTTCTGGCCTCCATGTGGTCCCGAACCTCCCCGGGAAGCCTCTGCCCCCAAGCCAAGGAGGGAGTTTGCCATGACAGCATCTGGGCCGTCATGTCCTGCTGTCACTGCAGTGCGACAACTTCTAAACCATGACTGGGTTGCAAAGCTCCGGAAAACCTAGATTTCTCTGCAGGAACTGCCCGCTCGACAACATCTTTCCATTCCAAGAAGAGTTTGCTGCGGCCATGAAGGTGCTTCCAGAAAGCGAGCCAAGTCAAGCAGAGTCAACCACGGGAATCAAGGGTTGGATTCTGAATAGTTTGCCCTGCGAGGCTCTGGACTCTGGACCCGAACAGTTCGTCCGGAAAGCCCCTTCTGTCCTTCGAGTTTAGGTCAAGGCCTGGCATCAGGTGCCGGTAGTCCTCCTTGGTATATCGGACGGCACAAGCACTGGGCCGAAACCACTCGAAGCACCTGCATCACACTGTCGAAGAGGATCTCTTTCACTAGCTCCTGCTCTCCAGGTGCAAAAAGAGATCGCACACAGATGCGTGCAAGAGCTGCCAGGCCTCCGGCACAATGCTGTGGGCCAGAGCCTCCACGGACAACCAGCTGTCCGAATTATGGTCCACCGCCTCTTCCAGCCGCCGGTCCTCCAGGCAGAACGTGCGATAACATATTGGCGGGGCTATTCTCGATGACAATCGATGACATGTAGCATGGAAGCAGCGACGGTCCAACATTTTGGGATGCACGGATCCCACTGCGGTACCTGCGCAAGGTCTTGAAGTGCGAAAGGGCTGTCAGCGCCACAAGCACGAGTGGCTTTCCACAACCCAAACATGTTCGGGGGGAATCCCCGCATTCTTGCTCACTCACCTGGCAACGCTAAGTCACAAAGGGCACAGGCTGGAAGGAGTACTGGAACCAGTCGCGCCATGGCGGTACAACATCAAGCGATTGTGTCATAACAAGTGGTATGCTGAATTGGCGGCACGGGCGCTTGCCAAGGCAGCTGCAGTGCTTTACTTCTGATTCACTAACTGCAACGAGCATGGACAGGCCTCGGTAGACAGCTTCGCAACACTTCGATTTATGTGGCAGATGAGAGGTAGAAGCCGCTATGTAGAAACAGAAACGAGAAAACAGATGTTACTCTCTGCTCAAGTGGTCAAAGGAAGGTCGTAGCTGCGTGCAAGTGCCTTGATCATGCGAATCGTGCTGGGCATGCTCCCCGATTCACATCGTTCTTCCACCAACTAGCAGGAAGTAGGATAAGCAGCAAAACAATGCTTGAGCTGAAGCGACAGCCGAAAACACAGGCCCCGGCGAGCGTCGAGAAGAATCCTCCTCGCAGGCGCTTGTTCGGACAGCTGGCCCCAGTGCAGCTGACCCTGAAGAGGCATCCTGCACCTCTAGAGACTCAAGTTGGAGAAAGTTTCGTCATGAAAACTTGTAGTCGAGTAAGGCTTGGGAGTGGCTGCATTTCGGAGGGCGAGTGCGAGTCGCTCCAATCCGATAGTTTCGGCGGACGCTGAGACTCTCCACTGCACTTCGGGTCTCCTGCCTCTCACCTCGACGCTCTGTGGAGCATCCCATGTCTCCGAAGCTTCAACCCACAGAGCCAATCACTCCTCCAGCGCCAGCGGTGAGTCTGCGACCAGAAGGAGCACCTGTACGGCCTCGTCGGCCAACACCTGTGAGGAGGAAACTTCCGATGGCAAAGGCGGCCGGGGACTTGAACGCTCTTGAGCCACGAGTCTTTTCCACGAACTCCTTAGCATGGAACCAAAGACCCAGCTCTCTGACCAAGTCCACCCGACCCACCCACTCGAATGACATATCGCCCAGCCTCGTCCACTGCAGCCCACTGGCGTTGAGACAGAACGCTGCTTGGCCTCGCACCATTGAGCGCACAAGGCAGGATGTTCAAGACGAGAGAAGAGGCCAACGCTGCAGTGGCATGCCCAATCATGGGAAGCTGAGTGCCAGAGCTGAGTGCTTGTCAGCGCCTCATCTTAGGGCTTCGTTGAGGCGTTTTGCTTGTGCAGGCTTGTGCGACTAGGATCAGTTGCACGACAGGACTCCAAGAACCTTCCGAGCCCCTCGCTGCAGTCATGGCGTTGCCTCCGTTTGCGTTGAAACACCGCAAGCACCGCTCAAAGCCTCAAGTCAAAAAACGTGCCTTTCGTGTCCAACACCAAGATGCTGATGAGGCCATATCGATGGATATGCCACTCCTGGGGTCAAGTCGTCTAGAGCCTAGGGGGATTTCGATTTGTTCGGATTGGATATCACGAGCCTGGCCACTAGATCTGACCATGTTTGGCTCGCACTACATCTATGTAGGCAGAAGGAGACAAAAGCAGGTGTTGCTCGCTGCTATGCAGAGGTGGAGCGCACACAATCCCACATGATGTTGCAAGGGGGGGCCGGCTTCTCACTTTGGGACCAACCCCCTTAGAGCTTTCCCCATAAATCAATTGATGCAAACCTTAATGGCGGAAAGGAGGGGGGGACACCTAAAGATTGCTAACATCAATCTTACAGGAGAGCGGGGGAACTCCTAGCCGCCCGGCAGCCCGTTAACTAATTGATGATCATACCACTTACGGCCCGGGGTCGCTTGTTGACTCACCTGAACACTAGAGACGAAGTTCGTAAACGACAACTCCCGCAAGCTCCAAAGAGCTGGCTTTGGTGACTATGGCTCGCAAGGTCACCTGCTAGGTTTCGGGAGTCGCCCTGCCGCGAGTCTTTTCTAGCTTCTGCCGCCATACCTGGACCTCGAACGCCGAAACCCGAAGTGCAGATGAAGGGCGGGATACCACGCTCGCCAAGCAACCCTTTCCATGGATCCGAAAACAAGCTTGTATTATGAGGGACCTGAAATGCCTCGGTTCTGACATCAAGAGACCCACGAAGGGAAAAGGTGTGGTGCCTTCATTTATGGGGTCACACATAAGACAAACGTAGGCTGTGAGTGAGTGCACCTGCCCGAACATGCATATGCAGCCGGATCGGATACCATCTAATCGTACGTATGGGCATGCACACACCAACGATCAGCCTCGACGGAGTCCGAGGAAGCCTTGCCCGCCTCGACCAGGAACCTGCAATGGAACTGCCCCTGAGCATGCAATCTCTGTGCCTCTGGCGGATCTCCAGGCTATGGGCTCCAGTGTGGAGGCGTCCACTTCCTGGCCCGGTGCAGGGCTTCACGTCAGGCTGTAGGGCTTCCCACAAGAGTTTCAGGATGGTTCGCGGAAGAATGCAAACACACAGGGTCTTAGTCCGTTTATGGTTTCAGTTCTTGGACAATTTCAGGGATTTCGAGTGGATGCTTCGACGGGCTGGGGTGTCAAACTCTGGATTCGACCGCGATTAAAAGCTGTCCTCTCCTTTTAACAGGGTGTGCCAGCCATGACTTCTTTTCGGGCGGTTCGAGATTTCCTGTAGCACTTTCGAGGAGCTGTCCGCAGGCCCTTGTCTGTTTCCGTCCAGCACGGCAACGGGCCTCATTTTCGACGTCTGCGTCGGGCACCTCAAAACTTAAGGTCAGTACATCAGGTCCACAGAGCCCAAATCGAGGGCCCTGGCTTCTGGCTGCAATCCTGCAACCCTGTGTCATCCCAACCCTGTCCCCACATGTTCAACGACATCCCGAAGACTCCCCTTCTTGCCAGGATACCGGCTCCTGATGCCAACCCTTGCCCAGCTGGCGCACATCCAAGCCGTAGTGCCAGCTGCCGTCCTTTCCCCGGGCTTTCATAGGCAATGTAAAAAACCCTGAGAAGAGACGGCCAATCAAGGCCGCTGCCCACATGGCACGCTGGTACTCACGGTACACCTGACACGAGTGCTGGCAAAGATGCACCACCCTCTTTCCGCTCGCGTGAACCGTGCAACATGACTTCGACAGACCACTTTCAACCTCTAGCCACGGGCTTAAGCTCTGTCCAGAAAGCTGACACCAGTAGCTCTTTCTGTCGGGTTCTGGGCATCGGCTAACCTCGAGTGACAGGCACAGCAGCTCTTGTATGTCGCCCAGCTGCAGACCTGCTTCTCAAGCATGCAGCAAGGGGTCTTCGAAGGAATGTGCCCAATGAAACCTACCGGCCATGTCTACGTAAACCACGGAAATCTGTAACACACTCCAGTGGAGGGATGTGCAAGTACTCCTACTGTCGCAAGCTCACTCTCCAAACTTTGCGGGACTCGACTGTTCTCCTCGTTGCCTCGTACCGAGTCAGTGTATTTCGGGTGGAGTGCACACAAGCCCAAATTCTATGGACTAGTCCATGAGCAGATGATTTGTAAAATGCTTTGAAGGCAGGTTGTACTGCCTGCTTCCTTCATTCCAGCAACGTCTGGGTTCCGCACTGGCACTGAACTCCGGCTTTGCCTCCACCGATTGCATCCACTTCAACACGCTTGCTGCAATGACAGCTTCAGGCGACTCCATGAACAATCTTCGACAAGTGACAACTTCCCAATCTGTCGAAAGCAACTCTCAGTCGTCGCGACGGAGCAGCACGACTCTGTTGATGGGGGCCAGGACTCTCGATGAGAATGCACAAGAAAGCCATGCGAACTTCGATGGAGACGATCGAGGCCGAGCAACACGAATTCGGGCTCGAGATCCACATCACAGATCGTTCGTCCAGAAACTGTAATGATTTCTTGCAACCGGCCAAAGGCACAGGAGATTTTCGCGAGCGCGAGCTGCACGGCAAACTATCCTTTCAAAGTCATCATGCCCCGAAGGCAAAAGAGGGTCACCGGGGTGGGTGGAAAGAAAGTTGGAGCCGGCAGGCTGCGGCGATCTTTTTACCAAGACAGGACAAAGACTTCTCCTTTACAGAACCTCGACGAGACGATCGAACTTGTCGCGCCAGACCTCAATCCCGAGTTGTGCCCCCTTGATGACAAATCGAAATGCATCTGAGACGTGTGCCCTCACACTGCAACAGCGGCAACCCCACATGGATGCTTTGCGAGCAACTGTGGGATAAACTGCCTGTAAGTCGTCCGTCTTGTTCAGGAGCGTCCTTGGGCACGAATGGCACGAGTTGGCAGTGCACAAAACGATTGGCCACGAAACGTCAGCCTCCAGTCTGAGCATCCGTGCTGTAGGTCAAGCGGCGGAATGAACACGCTGATGTTGCTGCAGATCTCAGCTCCCAGACCACAGCAGATCGTGCAAAACTGAATGCAAAGATCTGCACCTCACACAGCAACTTGCGGAAATGCTCGTTTCCCCCCAACCTCGAAGCGAGCTTCGGCCGCTTCTTCATTGAAACATGGAAGAGCCGAGCCAGGAACGTGGTGCGGTACGCCTCCCGAAGCCTGGCACGGGCCTCTCGAAGCATCGCCTGCTTCGGCCCCTGGCGACGACTCCGCTTGCGCTGCCCCGCCACAGGAACTCAGCACAATGCACCGCACCTCACAGAAGCTCTGATGCTCGACCAAGCTGCTGCGAATCTGAGCACCCAGACCGCAAGCGCATCAGCGTAGAAGCATGGGTTCATGGCATGTCACGGGTCTAAAAAGAGACTTCGCTCCTGCTCATACATCTGCGCAGCAAAGGTGCGGCCAACATGAAGGCCCACCTGCACCTCTGTCAGGACACCTCTTAAAGCACAGCTCGGACGAAGGACTCGCCGAAGGCCTAGGCGCCTAAGGTGCCTGCCTCGGCACCCCTTGAAACCATGTGGTGCAGGTGCTGCCACGGATCTGAGTTGTTCTCATCCTTGGTCGATGAAACTAAGGGTTGGAAATGCACTACTTCTCGGAATTGCTTAACCACGACCTGACCCGCTGAGGTACACTCATCCAGTGGCGCAGTGGACTTGTTCGATGCTGCATAGTCTCCAATGACCACCTTGAAGCTCAGATAGAAATAAAAAGATCTTCATGCCACGTGAGATTCTGAGCTGTTTGTAGGTGCCCGACGAGCCGAAGTGATTCCACTCCTGAGCATCTGATGTGTTCGTGGGTCCCGGAGCTATCTTACAGGCTGCAACTACTCCCGCCAGCACTGCGGACCAGCGTCGTGCCGGCATGGTGCGAAAGCGGAGGGGTGTCAAAAGCTCGGCCTGGCCGGGGCGAGTCGGGGCATGGGAAAGGCAACGGCTCACAGACTTGGATCACCTCCGGGACGTTGCTGATGAAGACCATGTACCTGCTCCACTCTCGTTTCAGTGTCAGAGAGTGTCATCGGCAAGTCCGTGCGAGGCACGGGGTCTCCGGCTCCAGCTTTTGGAGCTGGAAGGTCACGGGCGATCCAGGGCGTACCCTGGTCGGACACCGCGCACGCACGGCGCGTGCGGGGGCGCGTCGACGTGGGTCGGCGGCCGGCTCTGGCCTTTGCGCCGTGCAGACCGCCATGCCCTGAGAAAACCAGGTCCGTTTCAGCCTTGGCTCAGGCCAATCGGAGCTCCCGAAGCGTTCACCACTGGGTGGCTTGCTCCAGGGAGACCAGCGGAGGCTGATGAAGCCATTCCTGCGGCTGAGCGTGGGTGGTCTCAGAGATCGGTGCAGGGATGCGAGTTGCCTTCTGGGTTCCCATCAGTGTCAGCTCGTGGGTGTGCTGATCCATGTAGCCATATACCTTTGTTTCGACTTAAGCCCTGGATCTTGATGGAGGACTACAGATTGACAGACAGGCTCAAAGATAACCAACTATGCAATGGTCTGCGATACTGTAAATACAGGCGCATAGGATGATATTGTGCCGCAACGTGCAACACAGTGTCAAAAAGAGAGAAATATGCCCAGGTGTCATGCCACATGCCCTGCAAAAGTGCCGAAGGCTGGCGCCCCCACCTGCACGACATTGATGTTGATGTCAATTTCTTCGGCCACCTGGCATCATTATGCATCATGCTGCAGAACTCACATGCTCCAGGTTCATCTGGTGAAGTACACGGCTGCTTCAAGCCGAAGATCCCAAGCCTCAACCAGAAACGATGCTGTGGTGTCCGTGACTCGCCCAATGATGGGACCTTAGGCGTTTTGGCAGAGAGCTGCCGGTCAGAAAGCACGCAGTGCCGCAGACCCCCCCAATCACGGAACCTTTCAAGCCGAGACCATTGAAACAACTTTGGAGTCAGATGCATTTGAATGCCAAGCTTCGCGCAAAAGACGTCAAGCTGCACATTAACACCGTATGGTCGAATTCCACTGTGTGTCAGTGTGTCATGCAAGCTACCACTGGCGTGTCCTGCTTCTACAGCATTCTGCAGATTGGGTAATCCACTGCAGTTCAAGCCAGCATTCCCTACACGATGGCAGGCAAATTCGCCTCGCCGAGAAACAATTTGTCGCATCCAGAGCGGCGTCAATGCTGGCAAGAACGCCTCTCAGCGGACCTCAGAGTTTGTCTCGGAGGGCACCGATGACGGGATCTGCTTGTCCTCCCGGGCAGGGCATATGCGGCCATAAGGTTTCCAAAGCCTTCCCAAGAATCCACGTCTCTCATTGGCTGCGCTGCGCTGCGCCTGCGAGGATCCGGCCGACCCCGGAGTCGAATTCGCCGGAGTGGGAGCCCTGGAGTCGACCACGAGCAGCTCAGACCGTTCGGGAGGTTTGTGGCCTTAAGTTCCCTATTTCGACTCGGCATTTGAGGAGGAGTCTCTTGACTGCAAGAACTCCGAGGTCTCACGGCTGCTCAGAAATTGAATCGAAAGCCTGATGTTGAAATCCTTCGAACAGACAGGAACTGACGAATTGCACCTAGTCGATGCCATACTGGTGCCCTCCGCGGCGAGCCAGGCATGGAGGAGCTTCGACGTCACCTCTGTGGCTCCGCTTAGCTACTTTATTCGGTCAAGTCGGGACAGCACTCCCCTACACAAGATGCTCATGGATCAGAAAACGCCCAAAGCGCTTGTTGCCATGCGGCTTAGTAAACTCTTATCAGTCAATGTCCGGACGCTTGCCACAGGCCTCACGGCGGAGCCAGTGATTCTCAGCTGCAGTGCTCTCGAAGTGGGGACGAGCGGCCTCGTTTTTCCGCAACTGTATCAACACTACACCACTACATCGTTTGCACCAACAGTTGCTTGTCGTCGGGAAAAGCTGGCCTCATCCATAATGTAGACTGCGGAAAACAATGCAGAGGATGGCGAAACTACCGATGATGATGGCGATGGTGACGAAGAATATGTTCATGGTCTTCACAACGACTATGACGCTGCTGATGGCGTTGATGATGCCAGTGGTTGCGGCGAAGCATGGCGAAGGTGCTGCTATGGTGGTGTTGATGCTGATGCTGATGCTGATGCTGATGATGATGACGATGACGATGATGATGACGATGACGGTGATGAGGAGGAGGAGGAGGGTCAGGGTGAGGACGATGATGAGGATGACGATGGCGACGATGATGACGACGATGATGAAGATGGTCATGATGATGTTGCTGGTGATGGTGATGGTGATGGTGATGGCGATGGTGATGGTGATGGTGAGGGTGATGGTGATGGTGGTGACGGTGACGGTGACGGCGATGGTGGTGATGATGATGATGATGATCATTATCATCAACATTGTCATGACCGTGGTTATGATCATGACCACGATGATGAGGACGATGGAGTGACGGCGCTTGTGGTGGAGACATGTATGTGGTCAGGCGACGGCGACCAGCAAGCGAATGATGATATTGACGATGATGGCGATGTCGACGATGACGACGATAATGACGATGACGATGGCCGCTGCCGCTGTCGCTGCCGGCGGCAGTGGCGGCGGCGGCAGAGGTGGCGGTAGCGGTGGCGGTGGCGGTGGCGGCGGTAGTGGTGGTGGTGGTGGTGGTGGTGGTGTGGTCATGACGCTGGTTGAGTTGATTCTTAATGGTGATGCCCTTCATGCTGACGACGTTAATCGCGAGGAGCCCGTAATCTGCCACAATGCAATGCAGTTCACTGCAGATGCGCTATGTCGTGGCCGATACAAGATTGAACAGTACAGCCTAAAGCGCAACGGAAATACTGCAGTTGCACCACTGACTCGTGCTGCAATCGGGCTTATTGTCCTTACCACATTCGAGGTGGGAATGATGGTGATGATGATGGTGATGATGACTTGATGATGGTGAGATTGCTAATGCTGAAGCAGATGATGATGATGCTGATGATGATGATGATGATGATGATGAAGATAACGATGCTGATGGTTACTGGTGGTGATGATTATGATGATGGTGATGATGACTTGATGATAATGATGATGGTGATGCTAGTGATGACGATGACGATGATGATGATGCTGATGGTGATGATGACGATAATGATGACGGGGATGATGATGATGATGATGATGATGATGACGGTGATGATGGTGGTGGTGATGATGGTGATGGTGATGGTGGTGATGATGATGATGATGATGCTGCTGATGATGCTGATGGTGAGGAACGTGATCATGATGGGGATGATGATGATGATGGTAGTGATGGTCATGGTGGTGACGGTGGTGATGGTGGTGATGGTGGTGATGGTGGTGATGGTAGTGATGGTGGTGACGGTGGTGATGGTGGTGATGGTGGTGATGGTGGTGATGGTGGTGATGGTGATGGGGGTGGTGATGGTGGTGATGATGGTGATGATGATGCTGATGATGATGATGTTGATGATGCTGATGATGGGGAACGTGATCATGATGGGGATGATGATGATGATGATGGTAGTGATGGTCATGGTGGTGACGGTGGTGATGGTGGTGATGGTGGTGATGGTGGTGATGGTGGTGATGGTGGTGATGGTGGTGGGGGTGGTGGGGGTGGTGGTGGTGGTGCTGGTGGTGATGATGGTGATGATGATGCTGATGATGATGATGATGATGATAAGGATGATGATGATGATGATGATGAAGATGAGGATGAGGATGAGGATGAGGATGAGGATGAGGATGAGGATGAGGATGAGGATGCTGATGATGACGATGATGATGACGATGATGATGATGATGATGATGATGATGATGATGCTGATGATGATGATGCTGAT
>CAJNDV010016369.1:6222-18177 GCA_905221635.1 Symbiodinium sp. CCMP2456 | reverse complement strand
TACCACTACCACTACCACTACCACTACTACTACTACTACTACTACTACTACTGCGGGAACCACGAGCACCCACCACCACCACCACCACCACCACCACCACCACCACCACCACCACCACCACCACTAGACTGACCAGCGTTTTGGGGTACAGTATGCTCTAACCATGTACTAGGTATACCCAGAATAAGTAGGGTAATTATTTGGATGGTTATCTAAAATCATAAGGGTTCCTTTCTAGGTCCCCAGATCGTACGGCACCCTTTTAAAAAAGGACTACTGTAGTACTAGCCATTTAGGTCCCTATAGGACACCCTTGAAAATCTCTCCACTACCGAGGCTTCCGCTCACTGGAGGAGATCAGCCACGAGGAGGACAGATAGTCCTCCGGGTCCCGCTCCGTCAGAAGCACCTTCGAGTCAAGGACATTTTTAGGGTTCAGGGTTTAGGGTTTAGGGCTTAGGGCTTAGGGTTTAGGTTTTAGGGGTTTAGGGTTTAGGGTTTAGGGATTTCTGGTGGGTAGTTACCGTTATAGGAGCCTTATAGAAGGTCCATATACCTGAAAGAAGCCTTATAGAAGCCCTATATACCCTAAACTCCCCACCTGTAGTTTCCTTTCGAGTGAAACGTACAGGAGCCTTCTGAGGCTTTATCGATGAAGGTTCACGGTTTGAGGCTTAGGGATTCGGGGTTTAGGGCTTAGGGTTTATGGTGTACGGTTTAGGGTTTAGGGGTTAGGGGTTTAGGGTTTAGGGCTTAGGGTGTAGGGATTCTACACAAAAGCTCTTTAAGGATTCAGTTTCAGGCCTTGGGGTTTAGAGCTTCGGGTGTAGGCTCGCAACGACCGGCTAGCGGAAACACATAAGCCGAGATTGGCTGTGAAGAGGTTCCTTAGAAGGGCCTTCTAAGGATTGCCGGTTAAGGGCTGCTTGAAGGGTATCCTCATGTGCGTGTGTGTGTATATATATATATATACATGCAGTGACTAGTGGTCGGAATATTTAGCAAACATATGCCCCGATAGAATCCTACATGATTACCAGATATACCCAAACACCCTCTTCCCACGTAGTTATATGAAGGCCTGATAATGTGACAAGGAGTCCATGGGGCTTCTGCGGAGCCCTTATCGGGCTTAGGTGCTAAATCCTAAAGCTCAAACCCTAAACCCTAAACCTTAGACCCTAAACCCTAACAGTGCTACGGCGCATCAGGCACCCAACGCGTCGCTGATAAGCATAAGCCTGTGCGCATCGATAGAGTTTCGCCTTGTGGGGCTTCTAGAACCCTTACTGCCTTAATGATTAGAATAGTTTTTGGGGGATATTATACTATAATTGGACCCCCAACATAGTATAGGTAATTATGAAGGCCCCTACACATTATAGGACCCTCGAAATTCGTAGAAACCTCGGAAAGCAAGGCCCCAAAAGCACTCAGTCACGCCGGGCCAGGCGCCAAAGAGCCCTTCCGCGCCAGAAAGCGCCCGTCCTCGAGGTAGAGGACCTCTGGTATGGGGCTTATAAGGTTTATGATCGCTTAAGGTTTAGGATTTAGGGTTTAGGGTTTAGTAGGGTTTAAGGTCTAGGGCTTCGGGTTTGCTATGAAGGGTCCACTAAAGGTGTTAGGGGTTCTGTTAATTCTATTCAGGCTTATACACGGGTATTGTGGGGAGGGGTTGGTCTTTCAAGATTCAGCCCTCTAGGACTCTATGTAAAATTCCGGAGTTCTCTTCGAGCTCTTTTAACCCTAAACCCTAACCCTAAACCCTAAACCCTAAACCCTAAACCCTATACCCTAAACCCTAAACTCTAAACCGTAAACCCTAGGGTCAACTCGGCGGTTCCGGGATTTAGCCGTTCTGAAGGCTGGCACCGGGTCGATGGCGACCGAGAGCGATGAAGGGGCCGAATGTTGCCGTTTAGGGTTTAGGGGTTTAGGGTTTAGGGTGTCATGTAGGTGCCTTGACTTACTTCCCCATTAAGCCAGGGAAATCAAAGGTTCAACTTTCAGATTACGATTAAGTTATAGGAACCCAAAAAGTTTAAAGGTTGGGTATTGGAGAACTAGTTAATGATTAGAACAAGGTTTTGGGGCAACGTATGGCTTCCAGTACGGATCATTGGAGTTTGGGCTTCCGGGGGCAGAAATAGGTACTCAGCTGCTTACGGTTTACGGTCTAGTGTTTAGGGACTCCAGAAAGAAGTCCCACACACCCTCTGAAAAGCGAGTCTTCATCCGTATCGATAGAGAACCCACTGGGCCCTCTAAGCGAACACCAGAAAACCCTCCGCCCTGCCTTCGCGGAGGACTCCACCGAGGACGCCAAAAGTGCTTGCTTCTGCCGCAGAGGGATGTCCTTCTCAGTTGAAGGTCCCTAAACCCTAAACCCCAAACCCTAAACCCTAAGGTTTTAAGGCTGCTCCCTTTAGCTCTTGCAGGGTTGGGGTGTTGCGGTTTGCGCCTTAGGATTTAGGTCGGGTTTCAGGCATCCGTCCTTGGATCCGTCCGGGCAGAGGAAGGGTTCGGATCTTCGGATGTGAACTGGGCTATGGCTTCGATGCCACACACTGCACCATACTCGCAGATGGTGTATCTATCTATGCACACGTGCATTCATGCATGCATGGATGGATGGATAGATGGATAGACAGATGGGGGGTTTCCGAAAATTAGGGTACCTTATTTTGGGTGTCCTTATAATAAGGATCCTATTATTTAGGGTACTATATTAGGGTCCCCTAATTTTCGGAAGCTCCCACGGATGGATGGGCGTGCGCGTGTACGTCGTACGGACGGATGGATGACTGGGTGAAGCTACGAGTGAAGGTCGCTCGCCCCTAGAATTGCAGGGCCTTTGCTGTCCTTATAAAGGAGCCGACCGACAGGTTGCGTAGCCTATCAAGAAACCCTAAACCCTAAAACTAAAAAACCCTAAGGCCCTTAAAATCTCTTAACCCCGAAACCCCTAACCCCTACTACTACACCCCAAAACCCTACACCCAAAACCTCAAAACCCTGAACCCTAAACCCCCAAATACCAGGCTACCAGACCATGTCCCTGGTTGCTGGCCAACCCATCCTCCTCGAACTCGACTTCACAAAAATCTTTGCACCCGAAACAAATGTAGGGGCCTTAGTAATTAGAATAGGGTTTCGGGGGGCTCCTTTTGGGGTGTAGGGGCCTTAATAATTAGAATAGGGTTTTGGGGGTTCCTTATTGTAATCATAGTATAAAATAGAAGGCCCCTAAACTAAACCCCAAAGCCTCAGCGCTAAAGAAAGCCCTAAAACCCTAAAGCCCTAAAACCCTAAAACTCTAAACCCTACCCTACAACCCTACTTCCTGCTTCAGGGAAGTGAGCGGCATGTAGGGAACAGGTGGGACCTCGGCGGAGTTGGCTCGGAGCTGACTGTGTTTAGGGTTTAGGGCCACTTTCGGGGTAGAGGGGTTTAGGGCTTCGGGTTCAGGGTTTGGGATTCAGGGTCGAGGGTTTGGAGTTTGGGGTTTGGGGTTTGGGGTTTAGGGTTTAGGGTCGAGGGTTTTGGGTGCAGGATTTTCAAGGTCTTCAGGGCTTGAGAGGGCGTGGAAGGGTTTCAAACAGCTTCAAACGGGCTGAAACACGTTTTGTCAGGCTTCGCAAGGAGACGTATAAGGCTTCGAAACTTTTCTCTGCGCTTGTCAGGGTCTGCAGGGGTTTATAAGCATGTACGGGTCTTCATATATGCAAGTGTCTGCGTGTATATTCTATAAATACGTATATACATCCATATATGCTAGTTCTATCGATAGATAGATAAATAGATAGATAGATGGATAGGTAGGTCCACCATCGGGCTTCATGGGGCTATTAGATTAGTCCCCACTTCCGGTCATCGGAATTACCCCCGGCAACACTGCACAAGTTGTACAAATTGTCCTCTCTCGCCTTACACGTAACCGCATGCACCATACAACAATACTATTCGATTCTTTAGGGCTCCTGATGGCAATTCTATTATGAGACATCCAAATTTCAACTGTTAAGACCCCTCTAGAATAGAAACTTGTTGCAGTTTCCGTGGAGAGCGCTCGAAGGAGCCATCAACGGGACCCTCCTCGATTAGTAGGACCCCTATGTAAGCCGAAGAGTGCCAAGGAGATGACGTTTCCGGGTGTCGCCACACCAACGAAGGCCCGATCTCAGCGCTGGTGGGTTGGGGTGGCTTGCCTCGCTGTTGTGTTTATACCATACATCTAATACTACGATTTTGATTATCACTATTAAAGTGTTTCTTTTTGTTTGAAAATAGCACCAGAACTAAATGTTTGCTTGCTTGCTACTACTATACTTTTGTAAGTTTAGGGTTTAGGGTTTGGGTTTGGGGCTCAAACTGGACCATGGTTATCTACACACAACCTACACCCTAAAATCCCAGTCCCGAGCCGTGGCTAACCTGGGGGCCTTCATAATTAGAAGGGGGTTTTGGGGCCCCTGATACTACAATTAAAACAAGGAGCCCCCAAAATAGTATTGGTGATTATTCAGGCCCTTACGTTAGACACCCAAGTCGAGCAGCAGAACTCCGAAGTCCATCCTCCGGGTCTTTCTTGACTGCTGATTCAGGCCCTAAACCCAAAACCCAAAACCCTAAAGGGTTTATATAAGGTTTTTAGGTCGCCGGGCTCAAGCTTCAAGGTAAAGGGGCTAAGTGAGGGTGTAGGGCTTCTCAAAGTAAGATCCCTTTCTTGGGTTCCCTTAAACGTACGTAACGTACATCATACATGACATACAGAGAACCTCAAACGGTACTCTGATTCACAGAACTAGCTAACTACCAATATTAAGAGCCCCTAACACAAGCCCTCGACTAAATACGAAGCCCTAAACCCTATGCAACCCCTAAATTTGCTCTAAACCCTGGCTCAAACAGTCCCTGTGCTCTGAGTCGCGCACCCGGCACAGGAAATCTAATTTCCCCGAGCACGAACGCCTGCACAACGAGACGGACATGCACACATTCATGCGGCCCTTTCATCACGGTATCTCTGACGGCCTCAACTGTAAACCCTAGACCCACGGGCTGCACCCGAACCTCTCAACTAACCCACCGCCTCAACCATCAACCTTAAAACCAAACAACACCAACACGGTTTAGGGTTTAGGGCTTAGGGTTTAGGGTTCCTGAACCCTCAACCTTAAAACCAAGCATCTCCTGAAGCAGGGACCGGCCTGGTAGGCGCTGGCCAGCACGATTAAAAAGGCGAACCAGAACATCCCAGAGGTCAAATCCTGGGTTTCGCACTTCGCCCCGACAGAATCGAGCTTCGAGTGTTGGGGATTTTGGGGTTAGTGTTTAGGGTTCAGGGTTTTTGGGTTCAGGGTTTTTGGGTTTAGGGTTCAGGGTTCAGGGTTCTGGGTTTAAGGGGTTTTGGGTTTAGGGGGTTTAGGGTTTGGCAGCATCATACAATGACACTACCAATATGGGTGTTTGTCAAAATTATGGTCCCTTTTTGAGTCCTTATTATTATACGGCACCTATTAATTAGGGTACCCCAAAAAAGACCATAATTTTGACAACTACCCATATGAATATGATGATGCTTATTCTTGTTTTTGTTCGTATGACTGTGAGTGCTACTACGTTTACTACTAAAACAGGGAGAGGGAGAAGGAAAAACAGAATAAGGTTACCATTATTCTTATCATACTCATAGGTCTGCTTAGTACTTTTGTTCTTATCCCTGATCTGGTTCTAACTATTGTTAGCGTTATAAAATGCGCATGACTACAAACAGCAATATTACAACATTTATCATTACTGTTGCATAGCTACTTTGTTATTGTTATTGTTGTTGTCAGTGTCAGTGCTAGTGTTGATGCTATTGTGAACAATACTGATATTTCTATCACATACAAAGACTATGAGTATTCAGAATTATACTACTAGTTACTTGAACAGTTATCACCACTACTAATATGAAGCTCTGGGGTAGATATTACCCTAAACCCTAAACCCTAAACCCTAAACCCTAAACCGAATAGTACATGTATCTTCAGGAACCTGAGAGCATTGTGATACCTAGTGATACAACGGGTAGTTCTCTAAATTAGGGCCCCTTTTAAGGTCCTTGTTACAAGGGCGCCGGACTATATTGGGGACCCAAAAAGGACCCTAATTTAGGAAACTACCCAGATTCGGGTTGAGAATTTCAAGGCTTGAGCTTCGAAGGGTGTGTACAAGTGTAGGATCTCAGGTGGAGGGTTCAGGGTTTAGGGGTTTAGGGTTTAGGGTTTAGGGTTCAGGGTTTAAGGGTTTAGGATTTCAGGTTGAGGGTTCAGGGTTTCGGGGTTTAGGGTTTAGGGTTTAGGGAGGAACCGGGAAGGTGCATCCGTGTTTAAAGCGCATGATTTGAATCCGCAGATGAGGTTTGTTCGACCTCTAGGTTTTCTTTTTCGGTTTAGGGCTTAAGGTTTCGTAGAGATTTGAGCAATGAGAACTGCAAACGCAAGACTTGTGATACTGATACGAGATGAAATGGAGATAGTCGTGCTAATAATTGCCTGGCCTCACGAATACATCCGGTGGTACAATGTTCATTACAAAGAAAGCGACCATGGTGATCTTGGCAGATATACTGCAAGGCTTGAAAAAGGAAAACTAAATCAGAAGACAACATAAACGCCAAAGTAGCTAAAGTAGCAAAGCACAACAACAAGGATTACGATTACAACATTAGCAACAAACTAATGATATCATTGCAAATACGATTACCATTACTACCACTACTACCATTTGCCACCTTGACTAACATTAGTGCTGTTGTTGTTGTTACTACTGTATCATCAGTAGTACTGCTAGTAAGAGTAGTGTTATTGGCATTGATCTTGCTATTGCTATTGTTATTGCTGTTGCTTTGCTAGCCGTAGTGTTATTGCTATTGCTGTTGGTGTGATTGTTTTGCTGAAGTATTGCGGCTGATGCAAGTAATCGTCGCTAGTACTTTTTGCAAAGGTAGTCGTGTCGTTGAAGTCGTAGCAGTGGTGCTGGTGGTAGTAGCCGTAGTGGTAGTAGCAGTAGCAGTAGTACTAGCACTAGCAGCGTCATTATTATTATCATCATAAACAACATCATCAACATCATCGAACTCTTTTCTTTCAGTGCAATGTATACAACATCTATGTATGTATATATATATATATACATACATATGTACATGTCCATTACATATGTAATATATACCTACATATGTATGTATCTATATTTACCCTTATATATGCACATACATATATATATATATATATGTATATATATATATATATATATCGAGCTATAAACATATATATATATATATACACACACAGAAGAATGTTATAGATATCTAGATGTATCATGTGAAGCCCTAAACCCTAAACTCTCAACCCTAAACCCTAAACCCTAACAAACCCTAAACCCTAACAAACCCTAAACCCTAACAAACCCTAAACTCCAGGGCCCGTGCCAGGTCGGAGAAGTTCCCAGCCTCGCGCATCTTGGCCGGCTCCTGTGGCGAGGGACTCCAATACCCCTGAATTAAGGAATATACCTTAAAGCATATTAGGGATCCTACTATAATTTAGGGTATATTCCTTAATTAAGGGATATTGGAGTCTCTGAGCGGCGAGGACTTCGAAGGTTTTAGGGGTTTGGGGTTTAGGGAGTTAAGGATTTGAGGGGCTTAGGGAGTCTAGGGGTTTAGGGGGTTTAGGGTCTAGGATTGTAAGGATTTAAGGATTTTAGGGGTTTAGGGACTAGGGATTTTAGGTATTTAGAGGTTTAGGGTTAGGATTTGAGGGATTTATGGGTTTTAGGGGTTTAGGGTTCAGGATTTTAGGGATTTAATAGTTTTTAGGGATTAGGTATTTTGGGGGGTCTAAGACCAATAATCCTGAACCTTAACCCCTGTGACCTAAATCCTGAGCTGAAAAAGCTCTGGAACTAGGGTCGTGGGGCCCAGTATGTTATACTTAAAATAAGGAACGCCTAAAATAGTATTAGTAATTATTTAGGCCCATGTATTAATTTAAACTGAGCTTAGGACCCCGACCCAGTGAGCCACCTTACATGTAGCAAATGAAACCTACCGAGCAAGGGATGCATAGCATTTTGAGCGTCTCAAGACCGGAAACGTAACACCCACGCCCCAATCCCAAAACCCAAACCCTAAACCCTAAAACCCTAAACCCTAAACCCTAAACCCTAAAACCCCGCGACTTGTTGGCCAAGGGCTTCTCCGGTCAGCCGCGTGCACGGGGGTGAATCTGTTTCCTTGCCTTCTGGGTAGTTGTCAAAAGTAGGGTCCCTTTTGGGGTTTAGGGTTTAGGGTTTAGGGTTTAGGGTACCCTAAATAATAGGTGCCGTATTATAATAAGGACCCCAAAAGGGACCATAATTTTGACAACCACCCTTGTAGGTACATGGGACCTTTCGGAGTGTCGGGGTGGGCTTTGCTCCCTAAAACGGGCTCCTACACATTGACCTGTTCATACGCTTTAAGGGGTCCGGCTCTGTGCTTCGGGCTTGATAAGGGTTTAGGGTTTAGGGTTTAGGGTTTAGGGTTTCGGGTTTAGGGTTTCCGGTACTTGGAGGCTCATGGGTAGATATAAGTGGGGTTATAAGTCGGGTAACTATAGTTATAAATTATAACCTCCAAGTATTTCGGGCTGTCTGTGCGTTGCTGGGTTGGGAGAGGCCTTGCGAGATGGAGCATAGCTCACCCTGATCAGAGGAACTCCGCCTAAGTGAACCGCCGCAAAGGCGTTTCGATGGCAAGGCAGAGGTACAGGGCTTTGGGTTTGGGGCTTGGTGGGCTTTGGGATTCAGGGCTTAGGGGTTCAGGCTGTAAGGTTTACGGTTTAGAGCTCACCGAAGACAGCTACCGTCCGGCGGCTGCTGGTCATTGACCCCTGACTGATTCCTGATGGATGCATTGGTCCATCTCTCTCAAAGAAAACAAAACGATGCTAATCAAATATGTAGCAGGTCTCCAAGACTTAAATTCTCGGAGGGCGGCCATTTAAACACTCATCAAACACGTGCGTTTGTATAAAAAGCAAGGCACGACCACAGAAGGTACCTTCTGTGTGCCACTCTCAAAACTGCAAAAATCGCTATAAAGCATGGCAGTCTGTGACTGGGCGACTGCAGACAGCGCTGAGCTAGCTTCCCCCCCGCTGCGCTTGGTGTGTGTGCCAGGCTACGTACATGTAAGGTATGTAAGGCTTTGGCCTTCGCTGAATCAATATTTGGAGGGCTCCAGAAACAATGTCATCGCTGCACGCGTCATATGACGCTCGGCCACCCTCACTGCAACTCTGTCGAACTCTGCTGCACATGGTTGCGGTTCCTGTTCATCTGCAGTGAAATCCACCACGGCGGACAGCAAGAGTCCGTTGCAGCGTTTTGGCTTTTGTGGAGTCAGGCAAGAATTGTAGTTATGAGAAGATGTGCCCAATGACGAAACAAGTGTATGTACTTGTTTACATGTGTATATATATATATAGATAGGTAGATAGATGAATAGGTGGACACATCTCTGCCTATATATATATATATATATGTATATATGTATATGTATATATATATATATGTATATGTATGCATGTACTAATAATTACTAAAACACATACCCGTGGCAGAAAAGCCTCACGTACACGCCACAGACAAAGATCGATCCTCCCGGCCGATCACAGCATGAGGCAGGCTGTGATGCGAACGGCACAGGAGTCCCTGGCCGGTGCCAGTGGTTACGGAGTCATCCTGAGTGGGCAGCCAGTAAAGTCTCTGTCACCTCGGCCGACCACCTGTCTGCGTCACAGAGGCTTGGGTCCCAATCCAACACTACTGTGGCTCTCTTGGGCCTGGTAGTTGCGATACTCGAAGTGGGCCCGCAGTCCAACTCCGGCGATGTCCCCACCGGTTTCTTGGTGACAGTCGTCCCCGAACTGCGCGGAACCGTGGGGAGCGAAGACAAGGAGGTGCTGGCACCAGAGCCCATTGCTTCAAGCAGGCTACAACGGCTACCCAGGTTCAGCACTGCCGGGAGATTCGGAAAATGGCCGCCGAAGTTCCTAATTTCTGGTTGGTGAAGAGCCCCCCTGAGGACACAACAAATCCACGACATTACTACCGCTCCACATGAGCTGCTACAGTCACGGAGTTTGGGGCTTTTGCCTGTGGGGTTTAAGGGTTTAGGGTTTAGGGTTTAGGGTCAGGAAGGTCCACTGGCTGGCACAATCACACCACGCGAGCGCAGCCCCACCGCTAACCGACGAAACCGACTGATGCAGTTGCCCGGTTAGGAAAGCCCATTCCTTGTTAAAAGTGCCTGGAACAGGAATGTTCAGATTCATGTCCGACGAGGTCATTAGAATAGACACAATAGCCTATGGCAGGTGGATTTCACAGGGGTCTACATAACCCCGTATGCTCAACCCCATCACGCCTCCTCCATGGTCACGCCGGCCTGAAAGGCCAGGAGCTAAGATAGGCTTTAGGGTTCAGGGTTCAGGGTTTAGGGTTATTAAGTAATAAAGGACTAGAGGATTTCAGGGTTTTGGAAAAAGCACAAACCCTAAACCCTAAACCCCTTGTAGATCCCCTAAAGGAACCCTTACAGCGAACACTGTGGAGTCGTGTCACGAATCACTTCGGCCTACATCCACCTAGGACATCGATCGGTTGACCGGTTAGGGGTCCGAAGCCTTACTGTTGATGATATAAATCCTGCAGTACCATAAGGACCCCATACTATGGGAATTATGGTATGGTCCTCACTATGGGTGATGCAGGATTTATATCATCAACCGTAGGATGGAGGATTTAGAGTTTAGGGTTTAGGATAGCAGGGTGAAGGGGCTTGAGGGTCCTAAAGACGTGAACCCGACACCGTACATAAAGTGTTATGGTTTAGGGAGTCTTAAGGTTTAAGATGTCTGTCGCCGTTGGGGTTTAGGGTAGGAAGTTTACGGTTTAGGGTTTAGGGGTGTTTAGGGCTCAGGGTCTACATGGCTTTAGGGTTTCAAAATTTGGGTAGATCTCTAATTACGGTCGCTTGTGGGGTCGCCAAAACTGCGGCCCTAACTTACTTAGAGAACTACTCACTTGGAGTTTGAGGTTCGAGTTTAGGTCTTAACGGTTTCAGGGCGCAGGGCTGGGGTTTGTGGCAGCTCAGGGCGTCATGGGCTTCGGTTGGGGCTTGGGGTTTAGGAGCTTTAGGGTTTAAGGCTTGGGGTTTGAGGGTTTGGGGATGAGAACCGGTCGCGAGCCCCAAAATAATTACCTATACTATTCCTTAGGTTCCTTATCATAGTTATAGTATCATGGGCCCCAAAACCCTATTCTAAGTATCAAGGCCCATGAACCCTAAACTCTTATAGTAGCCTTTATGGAACCCTTCAAGGAACCCTTTAAAGGAACCCCAAAACCCTATTCTAATTATCAAAGTCCCTATATCCTAAACCCTTATAGTAGGCCCTTATGGTACCCCTTAAAAGAACCCTTAAAAGGAACCACAAAACCCTATTCTAATTATTAAGGTCCCTGTATTGCACCCGCCTGTACGAGAGCTTGCTCTTCCGGAGACTTTCCCTCCTGGCAGGGAGGACGGGAAAGATTGCTGGGCTTCAGGATGGTTCGGGCTTTAGGGGTTTAGGGTTTAGGGGTTTAGGGGTTTAGGGGTTTACGGGTTTACGGGTTTAGGAGTTTAGGAGTTTAGGAGTTTAGGTTTAGGGGTTTAGGGTTTAGGGTTTAGGGTTTAGGGTTTAGGGTTTAGGGTTTCAGGGGTTTCAGGGGTTTCGGTGGTGTCCCAAGGTCTTGGGGTTTTGGGGTTTAGGAAACAACAGGTGGGGAGTATGTAGGGCTTCTATAAGGCTTCCATGAGATATATAGACCTTCTATAAGGCTCCTATAGCGGTAGCTACCCACCTGAAAATGTCC
>CAJNDV010016358.1:43257-71670 GCA_905221635.1 Symbiodinium sp. CCMP2456 | reverse complement strand
CGCACTCGATTTTGTGTCACGGTACGGATTCCAGCCGGGCTGGCTCTCTGCCGAGATGTCTGCTGGTATACTGGCCTCACGGTTTCGGTCTTACTTTCTTAAGTTGTTGAAAGCTAACGATATCGTCGTTACAACGGCCAGTCGCTGCAGAAATCTCCACGTTTTTGGGTTGCCGAATCAGTCTGGTTTCTATGGTTCCGTTTGTTTCGATTCTTTCTTTCATCAGATGTTCTTTCTGTGTCAAGCGAATAAGTTTTTCGCGACCAAGTCCTTGCTTCCCAATCAGAAGCCCCGAGCCCACTTTAAACCCGATTTCACTAACTTCTGTTCCATCCCATCATATTCACCTGCTGCAGGCGTTAATTAAGCTTTTCAGGACTCGTTCTTGTACCTTGCATCGATGCCCGGGAGGCTCAGATCCAGAGTGTCGCAAAAAAGAAGAGCTGAGCTCTTTGGGTCAGGGCAGGTTCGCATTTTCAGAGCCGTCTTCTCCTGCAAGAGGCTCAGGTGCCTGGCCTAGTGTAGAATGTAGACCTCTTTAAGCCGCTAACCCACAAGCTTGTAACCCCAAAACCCTAACCCCTCAAGCTTGATAGCGATACTGCCTGTGCCCATGGCCGATGGTCAGACTGCACAGCTTGGGATGTCCATTCCGGAGGCTGTAGTAGAGTCCCGGAAGAGATACGCCGCTACCTACCTACCTACCTACCTACCTACCTACCTACCTACCTATCTATCTATCTATCTATCGATCTATCTATCTATCTGTTTATCTTGTTTATCTATCTATCTGTCCATCTATCTATCTACCTACTATCTATCTATCTATCTATCTATCTATCTATGTATCTATCTATCTGTTTATCTGTCTATTTGTATACGTATATATATATATATATATTGACATACACATACTCACTCCTACATATCTGCACTTTTTGCTGGAACGAACTTAGGAAGCAGCCCCTTGTCTCTTATTTCTGTCCTACTGGACGGCTTTGGGCTCTCTGGCTCTGAACTCGGTTTCGGATGATTTCCCGTAAACCTGCCGGAACCTGACTTCTGCGTACGTGGTCTCCAGAAGGTACGGATGAGGGTCTCTAATAGCGTCCCAATTCCCGAACCTCTGTGTGAAGAGCCTGCATGGCCCTCCATAGGTTCCTGACCGGGTGTTCCCTTATGCTTGTCATGGCAAATAGTCCTCTCAAGCGGATCCTGGGGGATTGGGTGTTGCTTCAAAGAGTTCAGGCTTATAGACCATTATAGAGCATTACTATCCCCAAACCCAGGTCTTCCAATATTGCGTAACTAGGGCATGTATCTTAAACCATATTAGGGATCCCACGATATCTTGATTCAGGCATACGCCTTAAGTAAGGGCTATCAGATATCCAAAACCCAAGCTCAAGGGCTTCCGTCACGAGGAGGACGATGCGCCTCTGGGTCCAGCAGCTGGCTTCGGAGTGGGCAAGGTTCCGAAGCATGATGACGGATACATTAGGGTTTAGGGTTTAGGGTCGAGATCTGACAAGGCCGTTGCAAAAGGGTTTAGGATATACAGCGAATCCCTGAAAGTTGGAACATGGGTTTAGGATGATTTGTGCTAGGATCCCTTATACTTTACCTTAAGGGCAGGAGGACTATGATGTCCCAACTTTCTGCTTCTACTGTTAGTAGGGCTAATGCACTGCTGGAAGCCAGAAAGGGTCCAAAAAGTAGATCCGGTATCTCTTCATCAGGGAATATACCTTAAATCTTTTGAGGGATCCTTTCCCAGAAACTACCCTTTAGTAGTATAGGATTTAGGGCTTAGGGTACCCTGAGAACTATCAGGAAGCGGAAGAGGACAACGACTAAGCGAAAAAGACAGATGATCAGTCAACAACAGCGACGGCGACCTCAACTTCAACAGCAGTGATACCGGTGGCGACTGCCTCCGAGCATCAAGGTACCCACGAAGGACGGCAACGATGATAGCAACCGCAACAACCTTAGCCATACGTAATATAGGGGCCTCAATAATTACCAATATTGTTTTTTGGGGGTCCTTATTATAATTATACTCTAAGGAACCCCAAAACCCGATTCGAATCATTAAGGCCCCTACTTTAGAGTAGTGCCATCGCATTCCTGCGCAGCACAGCTAAGCAATATTCCGATTTCACATGGACCTTTAGGGTTTAGGGGTTTACCTTTTGCCGTAAACCTCCATATCGAGTTAATCCGCGCAAACCCAAACTCTACGGCTTTACGCTGCCCTGTAAGCCGTAAACCTTCAGCCAAGACCGTCTTGCACTACAACAGGGGTCTGAGTAGTTTCAACAAGCATCTCCTCTAGCAACCGTGTTTAGTTCGAGTCTCGTTCACGGTTGGCCTGAAACTTGCTATCTATAGGAACCTTCTTGGCGGCCTAAGTATTTAGCTAGTTGCTCAGTAGGCGCAAGGACTCTAGTGGAGGTTGCCGCACAACCCTAGAGCACACCCTAGTAAAGCCTACCAAATCCCTATACCCTAAACCGAACATATCCCCATACTCCTAAGCCCTAAGCCCCAAAGTCCTAGACCCTAAAGAAGGCCTGTACCCTAAACTCTTGTAGAAAGCCCTTCAGTACCCCCTATAGTAACCCTTCTAACAGAAATCCTTGGAGCCCTTTACCCATACCCTAACACCCTAAACCCTAAATCCCACATATCTCCAAAGCAGACCTCGCCGTGAGCATAGTCCTCAGCAGTGCGAGAGGGAAAAACATCTTAAATCCTAAACCCTATAAACCCTAAATCCTATAAACACTAAGTCCCATAAACCCTGAACCCAAACGAAAATCCCAAACCCTATAAGCCCTAAATCCCACACACCCTAAACCCTAACGAAGGCCCCCGACCTGGACCCTAAAACCCTAAATCCTATAAACCCTAAACCCAAATCTTAAATCCTATGTTCCCTAAGTCCCCCTAAACCCTAAACCCTGAACCCTAAACCCTAAACCCTAAACCCTAAACCCTAAACCCAAACGAAGGCCTCCGACCTGGTTTTCGTGAACCGAAGCCTCAGCTCTCTCCGCCTGGACTCGGAGACGAGCCGAGGCTCCCGCCAGGCCTAGGGGCGTCTGCCTTGGGATGTAGGGTTTAGGGTTTAGGGTTTAGGGTTTAGGGTTTAGGGTTTAGGGGGCCAGGCCTTGAAATTTCTGCCTTGGGATGTAGTCTAGGGCAATTGGGCCTTTGGGCCTTCGGTTTATGGGTTTAGGGTTTAGGGTTTAGGCTTTGTTTAGGGGTTTATGGGTTTAGGGTTTAGGGTTCAGGGTTTAGGGATGTAGTCTATAACGGTTTAGGGTTTAGGGTTTTAGGGGTTTCGGGTTTTGGGCCTTTTTGGGCCTTTTGGGCCTTTGGGCCTTCGGGTTTAGGGTTTAGGGTTTAGGGATGTAGTCTATAACGGTTTAGGGTTTAGGGCCTTTTGGGCCTTTTGGGCCGTAGGGGTTTAGGGTTTGAGGGTTTAGGGTTGACGACGGATAGCCCCAAAGGGTCCATGTACCCAAATAGTAGAACATTGGCCTTAATGTAGTCCCTACATGGGTACTTTAGGGCCAATGTTCTACTATTTGGGTACATGGACCCTTAGTCTAGGGCCTTAGGGTCTAGGGCCTTAGGGTTTAGGGGTTTGGGGGTGTAGGGTTTAGGGTTGGGTTTAGGGTTTAGGTTTCTGGCTCGGGATTTCGTTTAGGGCCTCAGGGTTTGGGGTTCCGCGTTTTCGGGGTTTAGGGTTCAGGGGTTTAGGATTTTGGGAAGGGCTCCGCAGGCCTGGGCTGGCTTCAGGAGTCAGGCTTTCAGGTGTTATACTGTTATACTCATGTAAGTCAGAATAGGAAGAAGTAGTGTTCCCTTATGACCCCCACAATTACGACTATTGAGTAATGGAATACCATAGAAGACCCTCACTATTTCGTCTGTTAGTAACCCTTGTAGTACCCCTTATATGTCCTGCTCTACAGTGCAAAAACTACAATATCAGTCGCAGGCACCCTTATATACACGTGTGTACATATATATATATATACATATCATGATAACTAAGACTCTCGTGGTACCCATGAAGAGATCGCAGGTGTTCAATGCCTCCATTTCCTTGGCAAGGCGGCTGAGGGGATGCTTTGGGACTGTAGGGCCTTCGAGTCACTCGGGTCTACGCTGCGGTGGTTTTTAGGATACAGATGTTTAAAATTTGGTGTTCCTGTAAGGGTTGAGGGTTCGGGGCTTATGGACTAGATGCTAAAAGGTGTAAGGTTTGGGGTTTGGGGTTTCGCCTTGGAACACGTGTGTGGCCGACTTCCCAGCTGATGATCAGAGCCTGGGGTTTCGCCCAAAACACTGAACCCTAAACCGTGGGGCCTTTGGAACTCGTCTCTAAAACTCGCTCTTGGGCAATGTTTTCGGTAAGCATGTAAACCCGAAGCGAGCCCTACACAACTCACACCTAAGCCTCTGAGTGTGGGGATGCCGTCGGTTTTCTGGGCCCATGCTTCCAAGCATTTCTGATGTGTGTGGCTTGAATGTTGTGTTCAATCGTTGCTTGTTTTTGTCGGTTTCTCCGGTTCAAAGGCTCGCACTAAGCTTGAAAGTCAAACAACTTAAACGTTGGAAACGCTGCAAGATGGATGATCGATGCTTTGCCGTGAGGGCTCGAGGATAGTCCCACTCCAACGTTCTACTCCGGGTTATTAGTTATTGGAGTATACGGTTGAGGGCACCAAGTTATCGTTCGCTTTTCTCTTTCAAAACACTACACTGCACCGAAAACTCTCCTTCGACACCAAAAAAACAAAATCTAAAGCCAACGGGCGATCTGCCAGGCCGTCGTCCCTTGGAAGCTTTGTGATTTCGGGTTTGATATGGGAACCTAGGTCTTTCTTAGGGTCGCTTATATGAATCCTCACAGTTTGGGGATCTAAGGCCTGGCTTTCTTAATCATGTTTCTACATGAGGGTTCAAAGCTTATAAGCCTCCAACTCTACGGGCCATCGTGCTGAAACATTTTGGGGGGTTTCCTAAAATTCTGGGCTTCTTTGTAGTGTACGGCTTCTTTTCCTTTATAAGGATCTCACTGTTTAGGGCCTAGCTTACGGCTTGTAAAAACCGCAGCAGCAACGTCCGGATTCGAAGACTCACCTCTTATCTTTTTGAGTGCTACTATTCGTATTGTCATTATTACTTTCATACTACCATTACAGCTTGAACCCCTGAAGCCCTAAACCCTCAAAGCCCCTACACAGCCTGATGAGCCCTTGCAAGGCCCCATCCAACCCGATGATAAGCCCTAGAAAGCCCCCTTCCACAATGCACTTCCCAGAGACTCCAATATCCCTTAAAAAAAAGGACTATACCTTAAATCATGTTAGGGATCCTACTATAGTTTAAAGTATATTCCTTAATTCAGGCTTAATTCTTATAGTACTCTTATAGATCCCTTTAAGGAGCCCTCTAAGGTATATTCCTTAATTCAGGGATGTTGGAGCCTCTGGGTTCTAAACCTTGAAACCGCTCTGCCTTGATGCAGTCCACCAGGGTTTAGGGTTTAGGGGTTTAGGGGTTTAGGGTCTAGGGTTTTAGGGTTTTAGGGTTTTAGGGTTTTAGGGTTTAGGGTTTTAGGGTTTAGGGTGAACATAAAAGACCTTGAACCACAACTTGTTACTACAAAGCCCCGACACCTTAAAGCTCTTTAAGCGCTCAGAAACAACCTTCCAGGCCGCAGCCCTTTCGGGGGCAGGCTCGCCTCGCGCCTGGGTGTTGAGATGTAAGCCATCAGACTTCCCTCAGCTAAGGGTCCACGGGCCCTAAGAGTTTTGTAAGAGTACCAAAAGGGTTTAGGGTTGTCGCAGGGTGGTGTTCTCGCAGCCTGCAGGCCCAGTTGCAAGAGGGTTATTAAGGGTCCAAGCACTCACGTAGTATATACTTAGGCCCTGAATTATCTAAAGAGGCACAACATTAAGGCCAAAGCATGCGGACAGTTTTCTAAATGAGGGTCCATTTTAGGTCCCCGATATAGTGCGGCACCCTTGTCAAAAGGATCCTAAAACAAGGGACCCCAATTTAGAGAACTATCCATATTCTATAGGAGCAGATGACCCCTTAGGAGAGGAGACGGAGGTAGTTTAACCCTTTTGATCCAGTTACCTGAGTCATGGCTTGCTGGACCACACGCAAAGCCATTCTACAGGCTATGATTAAATAGATAGGTACACACATAAATATATGTCGGTAGAAGGCTTGGGGTCTATCGCATCGGGTCTAGGGTACTAGTCAGGTAACTCGAGCCCTCGGCTAGATGAGGGAGGCCCTAAAGCCTCAGCCTTTTCCCTCAACCCATAACCCGAACCCCGAAACCGTATGTCCCAAAAGGGTCCACGTACTGAAAAAAAGTAAGGAATTAATAGGTATGTTTGCCCCAACAGTATACACTATACTACGGCTGATGATCTATCCAACATTTCCCATAATAAGGTATAAGCCATAATTCCCATAGTTTAGGGTTCTCAAGGTGAAGCACGATTATATTCCTGAGGTATAAACCCTTAACCCTAAACCCCTAACCCTGAACCCCTAAACTCTAAAACCCAGGTGCTCGTCAACGCGGCCGCTTTGAGGCGCCTCGGGGCGGATGCGAAAGACGAGGCAAGGATGGCATCGTCAACAAAGGGTTTAGGGTTTCAGGGTTAGGACTTATTAGGGAATAAGGTTTTAGGTTTTTTTTTCACCCGTTCCTCTAAAGGGGTCCATGGAGTTTAGAGTTCTTGGATTCCTATTCAGGGTTCCTGTAAGGATCCCATCAAGTGTGCTACAGTTCCACACATGGGATTTATGAGGGTGTTGTAGGCTTACAGGTGTATCACCCCGGATTTCAGGATTTGCCGTTTAACTATAAACCGAGCTATAGAGTATAAGGCAGGGCTTTGTGTTCATGCAGGTTTTTTGAGCGTTTTAGAGTACTTCGTAGAGATGGCGGGCTTGCACGGGGCTGGGTGCGGCTCAAACAAATAAGCTATCTAAGTCCCATCCTTTAAGAACTTATTGGGCTCTTCCCTGTAGTTTAGTAACAATCTGAAAGTTTCCCTTTTAGTTTGCGTGGCTTGTTGGGGAAGTAAGAAACCGTCTGTTGGCTTTATTTCCCAAGATTCTACATCTTGGCTTGATAACCTTCTTTGATTGGTTAGGACAGGAATGTGCATTTACCAATAGTGTCCGACTACAATTACGGACTTGGGTCCCCCAACACGGTAATTATCGGATTGTCTCTGGGGGCCTATATTTCCAGAATGGTAGTATCTGCACCCTCTAGGTTAACAGTGGACCGAAATTCGGAGTGAGGGCGGTGATGAGCTGCATTCTTTGGCGACGACGGATGCGTGCCAATTTTCAGGTCGTATATCATTTAGGGTTTAGGGATTCACCCTAGCCCTCATCGAAGCAGGCAGGGCTGGCTGCACTGTTTTCCGGCGTGCAGCTGCCGCGTCGTGCTCAGCCCTTCTGCCATGCCTACGGCGGACACCAGCCGCTTGACTGTAATATAGGGTTTTGGATTTAGGGTTTAGGGTTTGGTGTTTAGGGGTTCAGGGTTCAAAAAAAAGGGGTTCAGGGTTTCGGGTTTCGGGGGCCTTCATAATCACCAATACTATTTTGGGGGTTCCTTTCTAAGTATAGTATAATGGGGCCACAAAACGCTATTCTAATTAGTAAGGCCCCTATATTACCCGAAGGTTTTCGAGCTAAGCCCCTCCTAGACCCAGCCCCAATCCAAAACATATGTATGGCTTATCTAATGTATGGCAAGTGAGCACGAACATGAACATCATCGCAATATTATCATGACCCTGCCAATTTTTCGGTCTCGTGCATGTTCTGAGCGCAGATGCCTAGGGTGTTTAAGATTTGGTTATAGCTTCTCGGAAAAACCCGCCTTGTTACTCCGGGTACCTTCCCGAACCCCCACCCGCCCACTCCACAGCTTAAGTTTGCAAAATGCAAGAAAATGCAAGACGCATCTTGCAACCGAGAAAACTAACCCGTTTGAAGGCAACATGCTGCAGAGCCTGGAAAGAACTTGAAATGCACAGCGAGGGGCGAGCAACAAGCGTGATAGTTCCATGGACGTGTCAAGGAATTGCACAAAGAACACACTGACTTCCGCGGCACCGAAAGAGAGCTTGTCAAAACCACACATAGCGTCTCTGTAACTGCAAGTGCAGAATTTGACCCTACCTTAAGAACCCCAAACCTACTTTTTTGTAGGGTCCCTATAAATCCCATATTAGGGTTTATAATAATAACCTACAAAAAAATGGGTTTGGGGTTCTTAAGGTAAACCCTAAACCTTGGACCTGAAACTCGGGAGCCCAGACAATAACGGGCAACAGGCTAAACTCGAAACCGTTCTTGAAGGTTTGGTTCCTGGAATGGACAACTGGGTGATGGCCGAGCCATGTCCCTAGGCGCCACTCGTGGTTGGTTTGGGGTTTAGGGCTTAAGGGTTCAAGGGTTTAGGGTTTAAGGGTTGGGCATTCAGGCCCGAGGTTTCGCGTGCAAGGCCGCCTCAAGTTGCGGTGGTCTACACAGGTTTCCCATCCAGAGTGTCTTATCAGCTGCCCTGCAAGCCTAGACGCACTCCTAGTCACTGGTCCTAGCCCAGATGGTTCCTTTCCATATCAACAAACTAAAACCTTAAGCAATCTCAAACAGTTGATCCCCGGACCCTGAATGAAGAGAACCCATTGAAGCCATACTCGAAACCTGAAGGCCGGGCAAGGTTCTATAAGAAACAGACAGAAAGCTTGTTGTCCTACAAGCCCTACCAATCACAACCCTGCCTACTTAAAGGATCAAGGTACAACTATGCTAATTGGACTTATATAACTACTTATAACCCCCCCCATTCTGGTACTTACAACCTTACTTGCTAAGTCCCATGAACCTCCAAGTTAGAGCAGTCCCGACATCTCGAAACCAAGCGACGGCCCCCAAAGTACGATGCCTTCGTGGCTCTGGCTCCCTAAAGCCCCATCCCCGCAGGCCCTTAACCTTCAGTCCTAACTCTTGGGGAAGAGCCAAGGACAGGGAAGTGTCGTGTTTCCTATACCCTAAGCCCTAAGCCTAAACCTATATACTTAAGGGTTTAGGGGTTTGGGGGTTTCGACCCGAAAGCTAAGCTATTGGTCAGGGGAAGTGCTTGGCTTCGCTCCATCGGAGGAGCCAACACAGGCGAATCTGTTGTCACAATCAGACAGAGAGACTGAACATCCCTTCAGTAAAGGAATACAGTTTCGATTTTGGATTTCCATGAGTGTGTCTTATAGGGCTGTATGTTTTAGATCAGGAATGGAACCTACCTCAGGTTAATAGAGGGGTCCTTTTCATGAAGCAAGGTACCTTGATAAATCAAAGGGTTTCGGAGTGTCAAGGGACCTATACAGGTTTCTTGTTATTAATTTAGGTGTGGGGTTTCAAGCTGTTGAGGGTTTAGGGCATTTGGGGGTGCTTGGTCGCAGCCGCTGATGGTCAGGGGCCACTCCAAATTTTGGCTATCTTTTTTGTGATTTCGGTTCTCGGCCGACCCCCCTCCCCCCCCACCCCCGCCCGCCGCCATTGTATCACCCTCGCGACCCGGCACGCACGGTCAACACATGCCCCTGTGACTGTGCCACTTCTCCCTCTTGATGCCTCCCCAAAAGCCATCTGTCACGAGGATCTTTCCCATCACAAGCTCGATCCCCGCGTGTTGCAACCATGTAGCAGTCGACAAGCGACACCATCACAAAGATTTTCTCCCGCCGAAGCGAGAACTGTCACGAAGATCGTGGTCGCGGCCCTGACACCAGGTCAATAAAGCGACAACAGCTACCGGGATCATGGGCAGAGCACATCCGACTGCCAAGGAAAGGAGCTATACTTATCATAATACAAGTACTAGAAATACTAGGAAGAATATGATGATGACGAAGCTGATGCTGATGCTGCTGATGATGACGATGACGATGATGATGAGCCAAACCGCAACCACACCATAAGGGGAGGCACCCCGAGCATCACACTGCAAAAAGGGGGAGGGGGCGGCAGGGATCAAGCCTCCAACCACTGCACACCGCGCCACAGCGCCGGGTGGGGGTGAGGGGCCGGCCAAACTGGGATCACCTAGTATGATCTAACTTGGGCGTTAAAAGGCATCATATGCGTCCCATTTATATAGGTACTTTAGGGCCAAAGCCAAACGATAAACTTGGTAAGTACACGGAACATAAGGGCATAAGGTTATGTTCCAAGGTCGAGGATGAAAGTGACAACGGCCACCGGTACTACTACAAAAGCAGCTGCTCGCGCAATTCAGCTCCTATCCTGAACTCCTAACCCTACGCCCTCGCTTGTAAATCCTACACCCTAAACCTCAAGGACAAACCTACTTCGCAAGCACTGGGGATTTCTGTTCCATATCAAGGCCACAGCCTGTTTATTCCTACGCTCTGGTGACTATGTACGAAAGTGCCGAGCACTCAATCGCTTTGGATATACCCTTCCATGGGACCGCTGAGCACAAAGCCCCTTAACCCTAATCCCTTTAACTCGCTTTAAGAGCTTCAAAAATGAGCTTCCCGAAAGCCGCAGACCTGAACCCTGAACCGCACTGAGCCCAAAAAGAATTAAAGCCCGCCCTGCCTGTGGACCACCCTGGCTCTACTTAGATCCAGCGACCCCCAGGCCTTTTCGTCAAGGATTGTCCCACCCCTACAACGCCAGCTCTGACACGGAAACCCTAAACCCTTAAACCTACACCCTAAGCCCCAACCCTAAACTCCTAACTCCTTAAACCCCGAACCCTTAAACCCTTATAAGCCCTAAACCCCGACCCTGAACCCCTAACTCCTTAAACCCTGAACCCTTAAGCCCTTATAAACCCTAAACCCCAACCCTAAACCCCTAACTCCTTAAACCCCGAACCCTAAACCCTACCTTAAACCCTAAGCCCTAGATCCCTAAATCCCTAAATCCGGTTTTCTGTGATTGCAGGAAAGCCCCCGGTGGTGGCCCTGGGAGTTGGCGCTGAAAGGCCCCGGAGACGGATCAGCACGGTGTACATGGACCCTAAAGACGGGTTCAGGGGTTTAGGGGCTTAGGGGTTTAGGATTTAGGGTTCAGGTTTTAGGGGTTTGGGGGTTTAGGGTTTAGGGGTTTAGGGTTTAGGGTTAGGGTTCCCCACTAGTACCCTTTTGCCCTTTTTCTTTCTGGGTTCCCTTCATAAAACCAAATAGTAGGAAAAAGGATACCCTTAATTATTCTTTAGGGGCTACTGGGGAACCTAGAAGAGGGTTTAGGGTGTAGGGTTAAGGACTCTCGTTCAAAAAGGGTTAAGGACTCATTATAAGGAGCCCTGGAAACCCTCAGCCCTAAACCCTAAACCCTGACGTAGGTCTCTTGGGGTCCCAGTAGGGCTTAGGATAGCAGAGGGAGCCCCTGAACCCTGAACCTGGAGCTCCCGGGTGACGAGGCAAGGTCGCAGCAGTAGGGTAAGTGATGTAGGGGCCGTACTATTTAGAATAGAGATCGGGGCATATTATACCATATTTATAATATGGAACCCCCAGAATAGTATAGGTACTTATGTGGGCCCCCATATTAGTCCTGGGGGGTTCTGGCCAATGTGGTTTAGGGTTTAGGGGTGTGGGTTCAGGGTTCTCGCCTATGCTACTGTATACGCCCAGAGCAGGTGCTGGCAAAACGCCGTGTCTTGGTCAATATTTGGGTTTTCTTATATTTTTTTAAGAATAATTATTGAAGGGAGCCCTAAACCCTAAACCCTAAACCCTAAACCAGCCCACAAGAAGGATCTGTTTCTGTCCTTCCTAAACGGGGCCGCAAGGTATAGTCGGGGCGGGGATGGCCGCGCGACCCTGGACAACGCGGTGCGGGAGTTCTTGGCGATGCCTGGCCGCGGTGGAGTAACGGATCCTCAACCCTGAGGGTCCATGTAACATAGGGCCTCAATAATTGCCTATATTATTTTGGGGGCTCCTTAAAAAAGTTTTAGTAACATGGGCCCCAAAACCCTATTCTAATTATTAAGGCCCCTATAGTATGTCCATCAATGGTTAAGTTTGTAAGGGGGTTTAGGGTTAAGGGTTTAGGGCCGTTTAGGGTTTTGGGGTTGATAGGTTGGATTTAACATCGAACGGGCTTCTTATACTTCGAGCTCTTCGGGTACTATAAGGCCAAAGCGTAGGCGTATAATACATATGTAAGTGTACATGGATCCCGAGGGTAACTTTACGCCCCAAACCCTATAGACGGACACAGGGTTACTAGTTTCGACCCCGAAGCCTTCTTCCAAATGCTACTTCCTTCTCGACTAGACCCTGGTAAGAAACCTTGTACGGCAGTACCCTAACCGCACCCTTTTGCAGGGAGCGTATTCTAGCTGCTGAGGCCCTTGTGATAGAGCACCCTTCCCAGGCCGATCTTCCTTGAAGCATCCGGCGTGCCGGAAGCTCGCCTCCAGTGGAAACAGTTGAAAGAGTGTGTATGCAGGGCTAAGCCCGCAATCGCAAGCTTTGGGGTATGTGGTTTAGGGTTCAGGGATTGTTAAGTTTCCGTCTTCAGGGTTGTTGTCTGAACTAATCCGTTCTCGGATTTACCTGGAGTAACCTTGAGGTACTTTGATAGGCGCATCAACAGAAGCAACAGGAGGTTACACCTTTAGAGCACAGCCTGCTTTGTCAAAGACTAAGAACAACATCACAATATGCAACACCACACTAAGACTTCATAGACTTAATAATAACCCTGGCAGCAGCCCTCGCAATAGCTTCGCTGTACAAGAGTTGGAGCATTATTGTGTGCTTCGTGTTCTCGTCTTCGGGCTTCGCTTCGCTTCTGGGAGTAAAAGCCGCAAGGGCTTGAGGGTTTAGGGCTGGAATGGGGGGGGCCTTGGGGGGTCATGATGCCGTTCCTGCAAAGCTAAACTGACCACTATAGAGTAACAGAGCTACTGCTGCTAATGCAACTACTAGTACACGTGTACCATAAGGGTCCGACTGAATGACCAGAAATTAGCAATCGTATACCCTTATACTCCCTGCAGAAGTATGCCATGTTTCAAACACCCGGTTGAAATTGCTGAGGCCCCGATATCTTATTAGGTGTCGCAGCGAAGTTGGCCCATGGGAGACCAACGCCCTTGTCTTCCAAATGCGGAAACTGGCGGAAGCCTCATTTTTCTCAAACCTACAACCAACTTAGCACCAAGAACCTCGCCTGGCTTGTCTGGGTGTGAGTGCCGAAACCTGAAACCCTGAACAGACCAAACCGTGGTACTTGATGCCCTGTGCTTCGTGAAGCGCGTCTGCGGGTCTAGCAGGCGGCTGTGAAGGCCCCATTTCAACCACGGCGCAGCTCCATTAGGGTTCGACGGTTTAGGGTTTAGGGTTTAGGCCCTAAACCCCTTATAGGCTTTACGGTTACCGGCTCGAAACTTGAGGTTTACTTTGTGCCTTCAGCCTCTCTAGGCTCAAATCAAGCCCTAAGCCGGTTGGATCAGCACCAAGCCTGGGTGAGGTTTGGGAAATCAGATCAAGCCCGTTTAGGGTGCAAGCCTGAGTAAAAAGGGGGAACGGAATGAAGCCAAGTTTTAGGCTTACTTAGTTGTTCGACGATGATGCTTCGGCGCTCTCGAAAACCCGAGAATCCCGAACGGGTGCATGCCACAAATCATGTAGAACAAACAAGGCTTCGGGGTTTGGGGGTAGCCAGGGGCTGAGAGTCAGGGAGGCTTTGGGTTCTGAGTTTTAGGGTTTAGGGGTGCAGGATTTAGCAGGAATTCGGACCGTTGGAGGCTTGGTGTTAGGGTTTCAAACAGAAGTAAAATAGACCGTATAAGCCCAATGCAAAGGTGGCGAGTACTGTGGCCGTGCTCGGAAGCGACTTCGAGGAGGACTCGCTCTAACACCAAACGCACCCCTAAACCCGAAACGCGAAACCCGAAACTCTAAACATTATATATGCTTCTTGTAGAGTCTGCAAAATTTTCTGGTGTTGCTGCAAGCGTTCTACAAGGGTTTTGGAAAGGCTGGGTGTGCGGCGCCCAATCAGTCCACAACCCCTCGATTTTAGGATGACACAGTCGACTATGGAGAGTGTCTAATCTGATTTACGGCATGATGCTTCGCAAAGAGTTTTGGAGTCTCCGTACTTAGGCACATCTGGTATCACAGACCTGTTTCATTTCCGGGTGTGTGTGTGTGTGTGTATGGCGATGGGGGGATCCCTTGTGCAAAGGTTCCCATGATCAGGATCCTACCACGAAGCGTCTACCCATAGTCCCCATAGTAGTTCCTTTTTGGGGTTACCTTATCGGATTTTAAATATGAGCCCCAAAAAGGAACAACTATGGGGCCTACGGGTACCCTACTGTCGCCACTGATTCTCGCAAATTCCGATGTTCTCAAGCTTTGGCACCTTCCCCGTTGCTGCTATCAGGACGTTGTGGCTGTTATTGCTTTGTTGTGCTTTACGGCGCATGTACCACATGTTGATGCACAGTACTAGCATGCTCCAGTACGTTTGAACCGTCTGTTCTTCTGGCCCCTTGTGCGCATTGTTATAGAATTGCCACTTTACCGCCGGAAAACACATAAGCCTAAAACTTTGAAAATATGTAGGCTCCAACACCTACTTGAGTGGGTGGTTGGTAATCCCTACACCCTGATCCTTGCCTGCACGATCCACTTTGAATCGAAGCCCCGATGCCGCTTCATGTACCAGCCTAAGCACTTGCTCACACCCTCAATCCTAAACTCTATAAACCCTAAGCCCTCAAATCCTAAACTCTAAGCCCTAAGCATAACCTGTACAGCAGGATGACCCCCCTCCCCAAAAAATGTGTGTGTGTATATATATATATAATATAATAATAATAATAATATAATAATAATAATAATAATAATAAGCATGGCCCCCAACCGTGTCCTGCTGTCGAAATTATGTCAGTTTAGTGTTGAGGCATGTTCTCAACCTCGGCTGTTGTTGCGAGGTTTGGGCTTAGGGTTTAGGGTGAAAGCTTCAGGTTTGTGGCACAGGTTCTAAACAAGCGGGTTGAGGGCACAGTATGTTTTAGAGGCCGTGCTGCACTGCCGAAGAACATGATCTGCTTGTAATAGCTGGTCGCGGCTTACGGTGGATCTCCTGCAAGATCTGCCGGAGATCGCATTGATCTCACGGATGACAGTAGCCCAAGCTAAACCCACAACTTGTGCTGCTAGCCCAAAACCTCCTGAAAACCATAGAAAGACACTTTGGAAGAGGGCTCAATTGCTGGAAAGGATCGCGTCATTCGTGACGAATGGTACACCGGAGAGGCCGCAAGATTTGAGAAGCTCTCGTTACTATCATCCGCATGCACGACAAGTAAGGGCAACGCAGGAGCCTCGACATTCAGTAGTTGGATTGCTTTGTGGTCCCGTGTATACCTATGTCTGTAGTAGATTTACTCTGCCGTGAAGTTTTGCTCTAAATAAGCAGCGGCGAGAGCTTCTGTCTTTCAGCTAGGACGATCAAGTGTCTTTGCAAGCTGCCAGGCCAAGGGACTTCGTAACTAGGGTTATAAGTAAGGTAGCTACACTCAAAATCAGAATCAGTTAGAATTCCAGTGGAGGTGCTTGGGGTGCTTGTAGCTGTACTTACTAAGTCCAACGAGCTTCCAAGTAGATACCTTGCCTTTGCCTAGAACTTGTCAGCAGATGAGGGAGCCCGAGATACTCTCCGTTTCGATTTTCAAGTCAACAACTTTCCTGTTTCATGTTCTGGTTGTACATTCGTAAATTGCTCGATATCGTAAGCCACAGGCTGGATTCAAGAAGCCCGGCATCACGGTTCGGATGATGCCAAGCTACCTGTCGTGATACCATCCTAAGTTTTTTCCTGCGACGAGCTCCCAGAATAGCTTGATTAAACAGTATTTCTCATATTCGCTCACTAAAGGAGGAGCGGTCTCTAAAATGCTAAAGAACATCCACCGAAACCTCTTGGGGAACAACTCGAAGCTCATAAGTTATAGACATCCTGCCGCCAATCGGTGGCAGCCCTGGGCTGGGCTTGAGGTGTGTAAGATACCGGCTTCTGCGTTTGTGCATATATGTATATATATATATATGTATATATATGTATGATGCATGTATGTGTATACGGGTATGTAAATAAGTAAATATACATGTATATATATATATATGTAATGTTCTTGAAGCCCCTCTATAAGCCCCATGCTCTATATCCTATAACACTAGACCTTGCACCAGCCCTCGGATCAAGAAACCTTAGAAACCTAAAGCTACCTAAAGCAACCTAAAGCTAAGGCCCGCAGTCCATATTCAGCGCCGCCCAAACTTACCCTGTGCATACCCGTTATCCCGACACGTCCCCAATCCGGAAACCCCCTAATAAAGCCGTAAGCCGTGAACCCTATAAATTAGAAGCTAGAAAGTTGGAACATGGTTATCCTGCTGGCCTTAAGGAAAATGATAGATAATCCTAGCACAAATCATCCTTAGACCATGTTCCAACTTTCCGGGGTTCAGCATATCCCTTACAGAGAGTCCTTACAGGAGCCTTAACAAGGGAGCCCCCAAAACCCAAAACACCCCAGCCCCAAATCATGCCCTAAACCCTAAACTAAATCGCATGCAAAGCCCGAAACCCGAAATCTTAACCCAGAAAGCCTAGAAACCTAGACCAGAAACCACCGTCTCCAAACAAAAAACTCTGAAACCATTCCTGAACGCCTAAAACACGAAAGCCCTTAACCCGAAACTTTATAAAGTCCCTCAGCCCCCGATCCCTTAAACCCGTACGCTTATACAACCCTTACAGTCTTATAGTTCAACTTAAAGAACCGTTGTAGCTACCTGTTAATTAATCTGGACGCTGAAATACATGCCACTTTTTTTAGGGCTCCTGATTACAATTATACTATAAATTAGTGAGGGCACCCAAACCCTGCTGAATTATTAGGGCCCTTACCCCTAAACCCCTAAACTCTAAACCCCCAAATCCCAAACCCTAAACCCTAACCCCCCCCCCTAAACCCCTAAATCCCCTAAGTCCCTAAACCCCCTAAACCCAAAACCCCCCTAAACTCTAAACCCCTAAGCCCTAAACCCCCTAAACCCTAAACCCCTAAATCCCTAAATCCCTAAGTCCTTCAAACCGAGGCTTCCTGCGTTTCGGCTCTTTGCAGCTGGCTGCCAAGCGCCTTTTGGACTGGAGAGACGGTTTAGGACTTCTGATGGTGGACGGCTTAAGGTCTAGGGTTTTAGGGTTTAGGGGTTTAGGATCAAGGGGTTTTGGGTCATACTCTAGTTAGTTTGTAGGTTGCCAACTTGTCTAGGGACCGCGCTATCCCAGTTGTTGGTCTGATATTTCTAGTTGTTTACTGCTGAAGGATCATAGGAATAGCCTTATCGAGCCGGATCTATTCGTGCAGGTTCGGTCTTCGAGCTCACGAACTTGATGTTTTCCGATGCAGGTGGAGCGAAAAGGATCATTGTGAAGGCGATGAGGTTCACATCATCAACAGCCACCTTTGTCATGGAATCGGCAACACACCCATCGTTACCATCACCATCATCAGCATAATAATATTCATCTTCATTTTCATCTTCGTCTTCATCTTCATCTTCATCGTCACCATCATCATCATCATCATCATCATCATCTGCATCTCCATCACCAACATCATCATCATCATCATCATCATCATCTGCATCTCCATCATCAGTGTCATCATTCTCAGAATCAACACGGTCGTCTTCATGTTTACCCTAAACACTGAAGCCAAAAGCATTCATCGTTTTGCCTCAGGTCAGGGCATCTCCGGCGTGGAGACAGTCGCACGACACGCGCTGGCAGCCATCGCGCGCATGGAGGCTCACGATGCCTCTTGGCAAGAATCGGCCATGATAGCTCATGCTACATCAAAAGTAAAAACAAAAAACATCGAAGGTGCTTTGCTGGAGCTTGTCGGGGAGAGGACTAAAGGATGAAGCTATCCATGGACCTTTCCGCTAGAGGTTTTCCCCACAGAGGGACCCCAAAAAACCTTATTATTATAGTATCCTTTAGGGGTTTGGGGTTTATAGGGTTTAGGGTTTAGGGAGTGAGGTGTCGAACATCAGAGTACTCATCCAACCCACCTTGGACCCGAGGTTGATCCCAACGGATAACCCTCAATCCTAAACCCCTAATCCCTGAAATCCTAAACCTAGCTAGCTTTGTGTGGGAGGCTTCCTCCTGGCGACCGCGATTTGGGCGGGATAGGAACGAGTAGTATAGAGGCCTATGCATGTTTTTTACCAGAATTAGCTCTGAGGGTTCTTTTTTCACATTGCAAGCATACTGGAATACAGGAAAACTCGGTTCTTAATATAAAGGCCGCTGAGTAGCCAGTGCAAATTTTGGGTCAGTGCACAGGGGTTGCTAGGATCTATACCTGGGCTCGTAGAACAGGTTCACGGTTTGGGCTTCTAGGGCATTGGGGTTTTGAGGTTTCTTGGTGTGGGCCTCTTGGGTTTAGTGTTTGGAGCAGGGGTTCCAGTGCACGAGGTCGGCCCAGTCGGAATTCAGGTGGTCAGTCTCCGTACCGGTCGCCGCCGTGAGTCTTTGAGGGTGTGGCATTTTGATGCAGACTGAAGCTGCATCCCTAAACCCCAAATACCCAACCGCAGCATTCTCAATGTCGAAGATTTTGAGAGGGCAAAGAGGCGTCTTAATGGACGCCCCAGGTAGGATCTCTCACCATTTGGTACTGTTTTTACTCAAGAAGGTTCTTATTATTTCTATTGTGAATTAGTTGATACTTTTGTTGCTATTACGGTTATTGTTACGAGTATTACTGTCAGTATTTAGTAAGACTCTATAACCCTCTGCTTTATTTCAAAGCCTATCCGGCCTCGACCTTACGCCTAAGATGGATACATTCAGAGGTCGAGCACCCGAGCCGCGAAGAACCTACAAACCTACCTTAGGTGTCAGGGTTTAGTATTCAGGATAGTGTTCTGGAGGATTGTTACTGTAGTCGTTTGAATTATGATACAACTCCAAGGGATTGCTAACATATTACACTCGCTATGGTTCTAGGGGTGCTTAAGACAGCTCATGATCTGAAATCTAGCCTAGAGCCCCAAAAACATCCCTAAACCAGTTCCCGTCACTCTCAAATCCCTGTAGTGGCCCCAAGAAAAGGAAACCTTTGAGTAGCCAAGAGCCTTCAACGCAGAGGCCCCTTCCCGCTGTGGGGGGGTCGGAATTCTAAGTAACCCTGTTACCTACGGTTCCTTCTTAAACAAAACTGCATTTGTTTATCCTACATTGTTGTTTATTGAGGTGCCTGTCTTACCCTAAACTCTATGCCGTCAAAGTACTTGAGAGGTAAAGTGGGCTCTGTGGGTTCCGAGGACGCATCAACCGCCTACCTTGACCGACTGCCCCTGGGCTTTTTCGGGCCTTCTATAGCGCTTGAATGCTTCGGGTATTGCAGGGTGTAGGGTTTTGGCGTATTAGAGGGTCTAGGGCCCGAAGGGTTTAGCTTGTTTAGGGTTTAACTAGGGCCCACGGGTGCTGTGATACTTCCGAGTCTTGTGGGCAAAGAATCCTTGAGCTTCGTTTTACCCGCGTTGCCTGGTTTTGATTGGCTTGTTGTGATTCGTTTGATAAAATTACCAATGCTATTCCATTGTGCGCCTTAATAATACGATCCTAAAGTATACCCCAAAGCCCGGTTCGATTTCTGGAATCCCCTAAGTTTTTAGTTATCAGCAAAGGTGCGTTATGATGTAAAGGGGCTTACGTACTGCCTGGTAGGGGTCCGACTTTCTGGGTTTGCCTTTGACCTTGTGGAGCCTTGAAGTTTAGGGGCAGCGGTTTAGGGTTTCGGGCTTCAGGCTTAGAACCCTAAACCTAATCCACTCAGCCCGACACCCTCAACTCTAAACCAGTGTCCGTAAACCCTAAGCCGGTAAAAAAAAAACAGTGTCAGGTCTTAAGTTTTGTGGGGTTTTCTGCATTTTGCGGTGGGGGCCCACTCTGAAGCCGCACCCGCCGAGGCAGGTGACTGCTTAGCGTTTTAGAGTTTAGACTTCAGGGTTTTAGGGTTTAGGTTTTACGGGTTAGACTCCGGGCGAAGTGGAAAGCCTGTTGCAAGAAGTGTTTAGGGTCGTAGGGCTTTGGGACTCTTTGCGTCTCAGGTGCTGGTGAATGGTTTGCATGAGAGCAAGATCAAGCATACGTCGCAACTCTTAACATACGGTAACCTTCGGGTCTTTCAAATAGAGATGCTCTACAGTCCCAAGTCTTGGTAGTATAAGCCCCTACACCGTCGACACACAGGTTCTGAATCGCTCAGGGTAAGAACTGGTTGTGACTATCTTGCTTTTTGCCTATTGGTAGACGCCACACACTTCTGTCACACCAGAACCCCAAGACTGACCGCCTAAAGCCTCATTCTAGATCGTTGTCTGGCCTACTTAAAACCCCAGGCCCTCGAATGCACCTAATGGAGACTTCATTGTTTGTCAAGAGTATTCTGTACAGTCCTAATCTAAACTCCAGCTCCGTACAAAACAAAATCGCGCAGTCCCGTTGCGGTGCCTGCGGAGTTGCGCGCACGTTGCTTCTATGGCAAGCTCCCAGAGGCTTTTCGTGGAGTTTGGGTTTTAGGGTTGCTTTGGCGTTTGCAGTTGGCACTTTAACTTAGGGTTTAGGGTATATACCTTAAGAACCCCAAAGCCACTTTTTTGTAGGTTCTTATTATAAACCCTAATATGGGATTTATAGGGACCCTACAAAAAAGTAGGTTTGGGGTTCTTAAGATAGAGGGATTAAGGTAATTACTTTTGAGGGCTCTGCCTGCCGTTCAAGGCTTTGCCCTCCAAACCGATTCTCTCAACCCCTAAGTAAGGGTCCATGTACCCAAATANNGAACATAAGCCCTAAAGTACCCAAATAGGTACTACATTAAGGCCAATGTTCTACTATTTGGGTACATGGACCCTTAGGGAACCCTAAACCCGCGACCCAGTGGTCTTGAAAGCCCAAGACACCGAGTTAGCGTTGCGACGATGTCTTGCGAGTAAATGGCGTTTGTTTTCAGGGCCCTTCAAGTCAGGACCCTACGATTAGGGTCTGTATTGGGGTCCTCCATGTACTGATCCACCCTTTGGGTGGGGTAAAGTCTTGCGCCTTTTCCTTATACGCTCCTGTTAATGGTATCCCATCATTATTGCGATGCGCTAAACCCGCCCTGCCATGGGCTCCGGTTCCCTAAATCATGGGTTACTGGGTTGTGCGCCATCCCTCCCATGTGCCTCAATCTAAACCTTGGCCTCAAAGGAGCTAATATATGTATAACATATATGTATACGTATACGTAAATACGTATATATATATATATATGTATGTATTTTATTATTATCATTATCATTATTATTATTATTATTGTTATTATTATTTTTGTTATTACTGTTGTTGCTATTATTACCAAAGTATACCTAGACCTCAAAGAACCTGCCTTTTTAAGGACTATGTAAGGAAATCATAGTGAGGAAGCCTGAAAAGGGAGGTCCCCAAGGGCCCAGGCATGCTAGTACAGGCAAGTATAACTCAGTATAACCCTAAACCCGAAACCCTGAACCCTAACCACCCGGAGACTCCAACAGCCCTTGATTATTAGGAATATACCTTAAATCATATTTGGGATCCTACTAGAATTTAAAGTATATTCTTTAATTAAGGGATACTGGTGGAGTCTCTGGGCAGGATCGGTAACCTCGCTTGCGGGCAAGTGAGGTCTGGTACGTGGTCCTTAGAACTGCAGGGTCCCTTATGTTCAGGGTTTAGGGTTTAGGATTTAGGGTTTAGGGTTTAGGATTTAGGGTTTAGGATTCAGGGTTTAGGATTTAGGATTTAGGGTTTTAGGGTTTAGGGTGCCTCGGTTACCCAAGACCCAAGATATTTCGATAATCTGCAGGGCACCAGGCTTAAATCCCATCAAAGGACCTTGAACCCTTGAAGGATTTCCAGCTATGAAGCCTGAACGACGTAAGCCCCAGAATGGTAGTTTAGGGTTTAGGGTAAATCCTCATCTTCAGTGAGAGGTCCTCTGCAGTTGCGTGCAGATTTTCCGCCCCGAATCATCATGGAAGATCCCGTCTGTACATGTTGCAACCGGCGATCTAAAGAGTGACTGCCTATTCTAGGCAGATTGAATTTGAGGGTCCTGTAAAACCCAACTAAATCTCCCGGAACTCCCATAAACCTGTGCCGCACCTGGTAAGACCTTTCAAGTTTTGTGGCTTGGGGTTTACCCTAAGGGTCCATGTCTCCAAATACTATATACTTTGGCCTTAAAGTAGTCCCTATATAGGTACTTTAGGGCCAAAGTATATACTATTTGGAGACATGGACCCTTAGGGTTAGGGTATAGGCTTTTTCGCTTCAGGGCTGAGGCCCCGTGCACTGCAAGGCGAGCTGCGCTGCAAAAGCGGATGCTCTGCCACGTCAGAGCCCGAGGGTGTAGCTTGCGGTGTGTCCCCTGGGCGGATAGACGGAATACCCGGGAACCCGGAACCCTAAACCCTTCAGGTAAAGAAGTCTCATAACCCATAAGACCAAAGGCATAAAGCTTGTCGGAGTGGAGGTGTCGAAGGAACCTAACCCTATAAAGTGTTGCATGCATGAATGCTATATGTGTTGTATTATATACCCTATAAAAGACCCATTATACCCCACATCCAACAATCCAAATCCTAAACTCCTGAAGCCCCACGATGCCCACTGCAGAGGGCAAGCCCTAGCCTTACATACTCAAAGCATCCCAGAACCCTGGTAAGCCCTAATTCCCCACAAGAAGGGAAGTCCCAACCTTCCACACCCAAAACCCTAAACCCTAAATCCCCATGAGCTCTCGATACCCAGCACCTAGGGGAGGCTCTTCTCCGCTGCCTCCTGAGTCGGGTGACCGAGCGCACCGCCGCGCTGCTGGCAGCGTGGATGGCGGCTTCGGGACTTTTGATAGAATGAGATTACGTGCCATCGGCTTTGCGCGTTATATAGGTCACTTGGTTTGGGTTATTGGTTTTGCTCCTTCCCGCTCCAGCTCTCCCTCTCTCTCTCGTTCTTTCTGTTTCTCCCTGTCTCTTTGTCTATCTCTCTCTCTGCTCCTTTTTTCTTTGACATGTCAGTCAGTGCTTGTCCACACAAGTGCCTGCCTGCTGGCTGGCTTCTGTATTGGAGCATCTGGGCGTCGACTGGCTTGTGATTTTACATCTTTGGAATGCCGGATTCGGGAGTATTAAACTATATAAACCCGAAGCTGCTAAACCCAAACTCAAACACCAAAAGCCTGTCCCTCGAGCCCTGATTCCAAAACCCTGTTTAATAAACCCTAAATCCTAACCCTAAACTAAACCTTACACCCTAAATAGAACATCAAAAACCGAAGCCGAACATCCTGAACCCCAAACCCTCAAAACCAAAACTCAGCCACCACCCGACAGGATGCCAACCTGAACCGCGAAGCACGAAACCCAATGTGATTCAAGATACCGTAACAAGTAGAGTAGGGTTCCTGGTTTAGGGTTTAGGGTTTAGGGGGTTCTTTAAACGGAACCTAATTAAGGGTTCTAGAGTGGTTCAGGCGTTAGGGGCCTGGTTTCTCTTCAGGGTTCTATGAGGGTTACAACAAGGGTTGTTATAAAGCTTGACTTTGTCAGCGTTAAATCAGATAGGGCTTGAGTTACAGATGATAGAAGACTTATAACGGGAGCCTCGAACATTAAAATAGAAATAGGGTTTTGGAGCATAATAGAAAGTGAACTATGAATACACAAAATGGATAGGTTGATGAGAGAGAAGCAGTAAGAGGGTTTACTGGTCAGGGTTCGCGGAATAGCTTATATGCCTCGTTATAAGTTATCGCGAGCCCTTCGTGACTTTTTGTTTCGGTTTTCGCAACGCAGCGGCCGTTAGGTTGGCTTCGCCCACGGGGTCATGAACACCGACAATCTGAGTTTGCTCGGCATAACTGTTGACCTGAACGTCTTCGGCTTCCCGCCTAAATTTGCCTGTTTTTTGGGTGGTTTCGTCAGGGCTTCTGTTCAAGGGATTTGCGGAAGGGATTGGATTAGCTTTTGGGGTTTTGGGGCTTGGGGCTTTGGGTTTAGACTGCATAGTTTTGGTGGACTGCTGTCTGAAGGGATTCGTGTTTGGTGTTCTGTGCTTGGCGGTGTTCAGTGGTTTGTTGGCCTACCGCTCCGTAGGGTTTAGGCTGGCTTGGGCAGATATGACGTTCGGCGTGGCATCAGGGTTGTAGACACACAAAATAAGGTCATCATACAGGGACATTGACATTCGTCAGGTCAACAATAGACCTGCGATTCCAGAATCGTGTGGGATCCGGAAAAGCTTCAACTAAGCCATCTGAACCGGGGAAGCTGACACACAAGTTGAAGAAGGGACGAACGAAACGTTAAGAACTCTACACTCCACAAAAGCCCACCCCGAAGCCTCTTTCAAGGCGTTACCACCTTATTCTTGGTTGGGCTACGGCTAGGGCGCGGCCTGGTTTTCCTGCGCCATGGAAACCGTGAGGGATCGGATTTATGGGTTTAGGGTTAATTAAAGAGCTCATAATTCCCAGGTTTTCTCTCCACGTTCGACCCCTCCTGGCAGCCCAACTACATCGACGAGACAGCCAGGCCAGGGTGGCAGGTTGTCCGGGTATTCGGGCTTTTGGGAGAAAATGTTCAGGGTTCACGGAGAGATCAGGAGTTTAGCCTTTCAGGTTTCGGGATTCAGTGTATGAGGCTTTGGGATTTAGAGTTTAAGGCTGAGTGTTTAAGGTTAAAGGCCTAGGGTTTCGGGCATGGCTACAAGCAGCATTTCGAATGGTGTTGCGGCTGCCAAAACTTTAACAAAACTGAATTGAATCAAGCCAATATACGTCCATGGACAGGTATGCTTTCGGTGAGCAGCCGGAGATTGCCAGATGGAACTTGCAGAGGCTGCTCCGACAAGCTCGCCGGAAAGACAGAAGCACCCTAAGGTACAGTTTAGGGTTATGTATTCCGATGTTCAGGTGCATTGCTTACGTAGCGCCTCGGATGTTTATAAGAGTCATGTTTCTGCTCCCCTCTCTTGAGGCACGAAAATCACTAGAAGCCCCCGATTTTCACCACGCCCAAAACACTCTCAGCCTTAAACGCCCCAAAACCTGTATGAGCCTTAATCCCTATACCCTAAGCCCCAGGCAGTCGGGAGAAGGAATTGAACAAACAACAACTACAACCCTGTACCTTTAAAGGGTTCTGTGAGGGTTCCTCTGAGGGTATATTGAAAAGGTTCCATAAAAAAACCCTAAAACCTGGTCTGAAGGGAACCATACGGGTTGTTTCTGTCAGAAAGTTTTCGGGTTCAGGGCTTAGGGCCCATGTACTTGAACAGTTTCTATGCAGGCATCAGAGGGGTTCCTTGGGTTTAGGGTTTAGGGTTTAGGGTTTAGGGTTTAGGAAGCTACTTTAGGTACATTGACCCCCCAGTCCCGTGACCTGCGGGCTCCAAAATAGCCAAATTAGGGTTTAGGGTTTGGTTTAGGGTTTATATCCCTAAGGGTCCATGTGCCCAAATAGTATATACTTTGGCCTTAAAGTAGTCCCTATATAGGTACTTTCGGGCCAAAGTATATACTCTTTGGGTACATGGACCCTAAGGGTATGGTTTAGGTTTGACATTGAGTTCCCAATGTAGACTTGGAGCTGAAGGCACAACCTGCGCAATTTCACATGAAGCACTGACGCTGAAGTTGCCCAGGCTCTCAACCCAAACCCTCAAGCCCCTTAAGCCCAAGCCCCAAAATCGTAAACCCTAAACCCGAAACCCTTAACCCTGAACCCTAAACCCAAAGCCCGCCTTGAAAGCTTAAGCCCAAATCCTCAAAACCCCCAAAGTTCAAGCTTAAGGACCTCAATGATGGTCTAATTCCTTATTATGCAGGATGTAGATCATCAGCCGTACAGCACGGTACCCTTTACAGTGCCGTTTCAAGGGGCCCTAATATATAGTACCCTAAAACAGTAGGATCCTTTTATCCAAACTAAGATATCTTGTACTTTATCGCAAACTCCCTCCTAAACCCCTAAACCCTAAGCCCTAAACCCTAAAACCCTAAACCTTGGAAGCCTCCAATGGCAGGATTGCCGATGCCCTCACGGGGACCTCTTTCGTCTCAGATCGTGAGCCGGACCGTCTAGGGTCGATTTAGGGTTTAGGGTTTAGGGTTCAGGGTTCAGGATTCAAGGTTTAGGGTTCAGGGTTTAGGGTTTAGGGTTTAGGATTTAGGGTTTAGGGTTCAGGGTTTCGGGTCGATTTAGGGTTTATAGGGTTTAGGCGATTGAGGGGTTATAGGGTTTAGGGTTCAGGGTTTCGGGTCGATTTAGGGTTTATAGGGTTTAGGCGATTTAGGGGTTATAGGGTTTAGGGTACTTTTGGCCCAGAGCACAGGATAATATGGTAGCCGGGAACGCTTGACTCTACAAGGATGAAACAGGCATTTCTGTTTAGAGTCTTTGCCATGGGTTTTGCTCATGTTGTAAGGATATTGACCTGGCTTAAGGTGGTGCTGTTTTTGTTGTTTCTTTGGGCTGTTGGACTTAGGGTTTCAGGGTAGGGTCTAGGTTCGCTGGTGTTGCGGTTAAGGGCTTGAGTACAGGAGATGTTTCAATGTCCGATGGCTTCGACAAAGACAAAAGCTTCTGCAGACCTTAAGGGGGACTTCAGGGTGGCTTAGGGCTTCTGATTTAGGGTTGCGTGTTGCGCTCGAAGTGGGCGGGTGATTAAAACATGATTCCGCCTCACTCCGGCCCAAATGATCATTCGATTGCATCCCCCCCCCAAAGCCCTGTACCCCTTAAGGTGCCATCGTGGAACCTATGAAGATTCATGATTCAGATAAGAGAACAAGCGGCAAGGACGCAGAGATCTGGGCTGTGCGCCACCAAGGCCGGTTTTACCCTGGGTTCTTGTTGGAGGAGTTCGGGGATTTGGAGGGTTCAAACGTTTGTGGCCCCAAGCACCCCGTCAACAAACAGTGTGCTTCGTAGCATTCATAGCATGATGGAAGGATATGGAAGGTAACGACTTAATTTCATTAAGCGGTATCGGGCTCGCCGAGTAGGCAGTAAGTACTTTACCTGGGCATTAGAAGGAATGTACATCATCCGGAAGGACACATGAGTGATGCGAACCTTTCGGGTTACTGCCTTGTAGGCTGTAGGGTTTAGGTTTTAAGTTTAATGTTAAGAGTTTTCGCTATTCTCGGCTGATACGCCTTTTCGTCTTCGCTTCAGGAGTTTAGCTGTTCAATCCCTACAGGGACACCCTACGCAATTACAGGCGCGTTGTTGGGTTCGGAAAAATGCTAATCTAAACCTGAATGCTGAACCTAAACCGCAAGCCCTGAACCCTGATGCATGCTGCAGGCGAGTGGATGGATCCACAGGAGGCCGCAGCCTCAGAAACACTTGCCGTAATATAGGGGCCTTGATATAATTAGAATAGGGTTTGGGGCCCATTATACTACAAGCAAAACAAAACCCTATTCTAATTATCAAGGCGCCTTCATTATGCTAGACTCCACGATCCCTCAAGTAACGAAGATACCTTAATTTATAGTAGCATCTCTAACATGATTCAAGGGATATTCCTTCATTAAGGGATATTGGAGGCTCTGGATAAATCAAACAACGCACTATAAGCCGACCCTTAGACCTTAAAGAGCCCCGTCAAACCTCTATGGAACCCTGATAGAGCCTGTATTAGGAGCAGATCCACAGGGTGCTAAGTGTTTTTTGAGTTTTTAGGTGGATAATTACCCAAACCATATACTAGTAGAAACCCGACGTTCTGCCATGTAAGTACTTAGGACCCTCTGAAAAGAGGCACCGAACCGACCCTTGGACCCTATAAAGCCCCCTCAAGCCCTTATGCTAGAAGCCCTATACCCGAGACCCGAAACCTTCCCCCCTAAACCCTAAACCCCAACCCTAAATCCCTAAACCCTAAACCCTCAAACCCCAACCCTAAATCCCTAATCCTAAACCCTCAAACCCCAACCCTAAATCCCTAATCCTAAACCCTAAACCCTCATACCAAGATCCTTTCTGTCAACGACGAAGGCTGCCGGCATCTTGCAAGGCTTTGACGAGACCTTCGAGGCCGGTCCTAGGATGGCTTTCAGGTTTTTAGGGTTAAGGCGTTGTAGGGTTTAGGGTCTAGGGACGGTTTAGGTTTTTTAGGATTTAGGGGTTTAAGGTTTAGGGGTTTAGGGTTTTTGGGTGTTTAGGG
>CAJNDV010016358.1:23587-33943 GCA_905221635.1 Symbiodinium sp. CCMP2456 | reverse complement strand
AAAAGTATTGTTGAAACAGCCATGGTAATTACCTATACTATTTGGGGTTTCCTCATTATAATTAGAGTACCAAATACCCCGAAACCCTCTTCTAATTATCAAGGCCCCTAAACCCTAAACCCTTATAGTAGCCCTTATAAAGAGCCCTTTAAGGACCCCTTTAAAGGAACCGCCAAAAACCCTATCCGAAAGCTGAACCCTAAACCCTAATCTTGATGGAAGGCCCCACCTCGAAAGTGCCAAGCACGGCAACCCGCCCCTCACTGGTAACAGGGTTTTAGGGTTTAGGGGTTTTGGGATTTAGGATATAGGATTTAGGGTTTAGGGTTTAGGGTTTTAGAGTTTAGGGGTTCTGGGATTTATAAGGTTTAGGGATTTGTTTCCCGATCTGGCACGGCATTCCGAGGATGATGGTGATCGAGCCTTTCTTGGACCCCAACTGGATCAAAGAGCCTTCGCCGTCAGCGCTTCGGGCGAAAGTCATAGGCGCCAAGAGGATGGCCCAGTCCTCCTACAGAGGGGCCTTTGGCTTGGGTTTAGGGTTTAGGGTTTGATTATGTCCCAGATCCTAGATGGCGGCGATCAGCTCAAGAGTGTCTCAGGCAACTGGGGAGGGAAGACAGCACTTTTCCCTCGCGATTCCGTTGCTTTCCGCACTCTCGCGGTTTTCTGGGTGCGCAGGGATCCGGAGAGACTGTCGTCGTTGCTCCGAGGCATCGTATGTGCTCGCGGTTCTATGGCTCTCAACTTGCAACGGCGCATGCGGGCACCTGGGTTGAGGTACTCACGAGACTGTTTGCTTGGCGCAGCATGGTGTCGACGACCGCTCCCTTCGTATCACCTAGTCATCATGGCATCTACCGACGGTCCCTCTGCTTTGGCGCATGTTACCTCGGCCATGCAACACATCAACAGTGGTGATGCTGGCCCGCTCTAAATGCTGGAACTAGTTCCGCAGGATTGGGTTGATCGAGTCTCTCGCCTGTAGTCCCTGTAGCTTCTGTCGTGGCTGTTTCGGTGTCTGGTGAAGTGATCGACAACCGCGCGGCTGACGGACCTCTGAGTCCGAGCGAGAGAGAGAGAGAGAGAGAGAGTGGGTTTAGGGTTTGGGGGTTTGGGGTTTAGGACATTACTCACAACCGGCTATGGATCGTGTGTGTGTGTGTGTGATTATTTGTGTTCGAGGTGGTTCCCGCGAGTTTCCTGAGCAAGGTAAGGAAGTGCAGTCATGAGAGCTGAACCTCCGTATGCTCAGAGGCTCAGACCTTCAGGCGATTGCAGAAGTTCCGATGCATTAGAAGGGTTTCGGGTACAGGGGTTTAGGGTTTAGGGAACCGCCTCCAATCTCTTCTATCAGTTAGGACTGGGTATAGAGGCACATGACATTGCAAGGGACGGTGCAAGAGCAGAGTTTGAACCTAAGTCTAAACGATTTCGGTTTAAGGCTTGCCTATCCAATGTAGTTCCTTCTGGGGGTTACTTTATAGGATCCTAAATTTATACCGAGTTGGTCAAATCTAAAGAATTCGAGTTTTCAGCCAGGCGGCGCGCATTGCAGTGCTGAAAAACCCAGGCCAATTGGGGAGGGATGCAACATTGGCTAAGTTGCTCATGCTTTACCGCACCAACCCATGGTTTAGCTTCAGGGCTTTGGGCTTCGGGTTGGTAACGGAAGGATTGCGTGGAGTCGCTAGCTAGATGTGCCGACAGAGCCCTGTATGTGTCTGCATGCCAAAGCTCTCGTGGTTCAGGCACGACCACCCCACTTAGAACCAAGGCTTCGTTCATGTCGAACTAAATCTGTACGAAGCCTTTCAAAACCCAAGCCCTGCAAAGTCGTGCGGACCCCACGGACTCGAAAATCTTAGGCCTAAAAGCCGGCATTCCTTTGATGTAGGGGGTCTCAATAATTCGTACTAGGGCCTTACTAGGGATTTCCTCGTCATCCCTGCAGATATGTATATGTATATAGAGATAGACAGACAGATCAAAAAGATAGATATTGAACCAAAAACCTAAAGCCCCCTTCTTCCAATCATCAGGGCCCTTTATTACAGACGTCAACGTAACCTCAGCCCCATATTCTCAAACCCAACTGGCCCTCATTTTGGGGGATTCCAGCCGTGGTGCATGGGTAACTTGGCTCTACAGAGCTACCGGTTGAGGGTTTAGGGTAACACAGGGGCCTTAATAATCAGAATAGGGCTTGGGGCCCACTATATAAAAACGGAACCCCAAATTCTAATCATTAAGGCCCCCTACATTAGGGTTTAGAACCCTAAACCCTAAACCCTAAACCCTAAACCCGAGGGTTTACGGTTTGGGGCGACAGAATAAAACCGCGACTGTCGGCGACTCGAAGGCCATGACCCCCCCCCCTTGTCTTGAGAGTTTAGGGTTTAGGGTTTAGGGTTTAGAGTTTCTGAACCCAAGCCTTAGATCCTCGACGTCCACAATATAGGGGCCTTACTGATTTGAATAGGGCTTGGGGTAGATTATACTATAATTATAACAAGGAGCCAGATTCAAAAATATCAAGGCCCCTACATGAACCCTAAACCCTAAACATCCAGACCGTAAGGTGCACTTGCAGGAATCCTAGCCCTAAACCCTAAACCCTAAACCCTAGATCCTGGAGCCTAACCCCTGGAAGACGCTATGAAACTGCAAGGGGAGTCCCGGGCCCTAGATCCTGGACCCTAAACGGGTTTAGGGTCAAGGGTTTAGGGTTTAGGGTTTAGGGTTTAGGGTTTAGGGTTTAGGTTAATAGCGCCCATAAGCAAGACTGCAAGGGGAGACAGCGGCTGCTTTTCTCAGCGAAATCCAGAGGCCGATGATCGCCAATAGCAAGTCTATACAGGGGCAGTGTCGTTGGCGGTTCTTTCGAGTGCTAGGGGCTTTGGGCTTGACAGGCTTCAATACGGCTCAAGATGGGCTTTTTGTTGTAAAATAAGGTGTCTTTTAAACTTGTTTATCAGGTCGTTGTCATCCGAGTTCCGTGTTCATAGGTTTAGAAGGCTGGGGGGGGGCGGGGGTGGGGGAATTCCATGAGTTCAGCTCTACATAAAGGTGTATATCCTACACCCTTTTTACCGTACCTAGTTTTATGGCTAGGATCTGTGGTCTAGACAAGCAGATTCTCCAAACAAGGGTAGGGTATGATCCTCTAGGTAGGGTCCATAGTGGTTTTGCAGTTCCTGCTTACCGGGCTTGTAGGTCTGAAGGTTTCATTAGGATTCGTTGGGGTTGAGGGTGGGGGATTAGGGTTTAGGGTTGATGGTTTCGCTTGGAGGTTCATGGGATTTAGTAAGTATAAGGTTACAAGTACCTTAATTAGAGTTATAAGCGAATAGAAGCATAGTTATCTTGTTTTGTACTCGCTCTGCCGTCAAGCTCAAGCTCCGCGTGGTCTACCTCTCACAAGATTCCCCGCTCCCCACTACCCACAGCAGCCAGAGTTGAGACTTCAAGATTTACCGAAGCCCTGCCTTGTTGGGGTTCCTGAATATGCGTTCCCTGTACCAGGCTTTAAAAAGGCAGTTCAAGGGTTTGGGGTAGGTAGTGATTTTGGCCATTTTGGCACGTGAGATATTGCTGCGCGGCCCTTGACCGACCACGAGCTGCCATGCTCCGGCTACAGGTGGACTGGAACTTGTTGCAGATGGGCTTTTGCACTTCATGGCTGTGCTTAAGTGCCTTATTTAGCTTCACCTCATGGATCGAATTCTCGATTTTGGGAATGCTTGGCGGCCTAGCGAGTTTCATGCTCGGTTCGGGATGCCTGGCCTATGCATGGTCCAAGCCTCATTCATTGTCTACGCCTGCCTTCAGCTCAATGCCGATAGGCGTGCCGGTGGAGACGACGGCCGGCAGTTGTGACAGGGTTTGGGCACCATGTACTTTCTCAGCACTAAAGAGAACAAGTCCAAAGTTTCTCGTCTTCACCTGCCGCCGCAAAGCTCCCGCGGAGCTTTCGGCATGCCCTGTCGCCTCTCAGAACGCGATCCGAGCAGCTTGGGTGCAGCCAGAGGACACTTGTTGTTGCTGTTTGGCGGCCTTCGAAGAAGAAAGTGCAGTTGCCGTTCTTCCATGCGGACATGTCTTTCACGAGCACTGTATCGTGGCATGGTCGCTGACGCCTTCACGTAGCTCTGGCTCTTGCCCAGTATGTCGTAGTCATTTTAGGCCAAGGCCGGAGAATTCTTTCGACGGCGTCGTGGTGCCCAGTGCGCCTTAATTCCAAAAGGGCCACAATTGTGTAGTTCCTTCACATACCCAGATCTTCCATGTAGACAATGTTCCGGGATTTGCAATACGATTTCAGGTTGCGACATCCCACCTAGTGTTCACACAGGACTTCCCACGGTCTAGGAAGAGCAGATGGAAGGTGACAGTGGGAAGGCAACCACAAGCGACCAGCAGGGCAAACCTAAGGCTAAAGGTGGACAGAAACGCATTGGTGGAGGCGAAAGTTGTAGCAGTACCAACAGAGGTGAACTGGCCGAATCACACCTTTCCCAGAAAGATGAATGGCATTACCGATATTGCTTCCTGAGGTGCAGACTGACCTCAAAAGCGATTGAATTTGTGTGTTGTTATATGAGTTGTTCTTAGCGTTTTATGATTACCTTGGTCCGTGCGTTCTTTGTTGCGCTTTGCCCTTTTTTCTACCTTACCCCAACGGCCCACATAGCCACACAATACGTGCATTGACCCTACGGTACTTGTACCTATACAGGAACTCCTTTGAGGTCAAAGTATATACTATAAAGGTAATATAGAAGCCTAAGCAATTACCAAGATTCTTCCTAAGAGTTCGTTATTATAATCATACTATGAAGGAGCCCAAAACCTCATTCCAATTCTGAAGGCCCCTGCAATACATGGATTTAGAGTTTATAGGGTTTAGGGATGCCCTAAGCCGTAAACCATTGTACCCTGAGCGGAGCCCCTTAAAACTTCCTTCCTCAGCATTTTGCTCCAAGTTGGTTCCTGGGCACCCGGGCTGCAAGGCCCTAGGAAGTGAATCCGATTGTGACCCTAAACCGAAAGGTTTGGGGTTGGTGAAGTGTTATTAATATGTTAACATGGTATCCCCCGAAGGTTTACTTAGCAGGCAAAGGTTATATACAGCAGTAAAACCATGGGTATGATCAAGTTATGTCAAAAGCAGATTCAACAAAAGATGGGCTGGTCCGTAGAGTATTGGGGCCAATGTATATACTATCTGGCTACATGGACTCTTGGGGCAAGGGACAAATGGACCTGCTGAAATATTTGTTTTTACAGGGAGATCATTGCAAGTAACCCTTAGATTCTGAAAAACAACAAAGCATCGGCCTTTTTAGGGTTCAGGCACCCCTTCACATCTGAGATGACCGATTTCGGTGAAACCCAGGAACACAAACCGGGAAACCAAACGGAATCTGCAAGATGGTATCTGAAATGCGAAGAGCAGCCGCAACAAGAAGGACTGGGACGGTTTAGGGTTTAGGGTCTTTCACTCCGGGCGAAGTGGAAAGCCTGTTGCAAAAAGGGTCGGGACCCCTTTAAGGCTTAAGTTTCTACTATAAGGGTACATGGAGCCTTTGGGAAAGGCAAAGAGTCTAAGAGAGGGTCTGTAGAACTGTAGAAGGTGACGTCGAAGTACGCAGGTAAAGAAGCCTGCAAAGCGCAAAGGTTGGAGGTAGGGTTGCAGACATTTGTAGTAGGTAAGCAGAGCCAACCGTATTCCGAAATTACAAGACGTACCGGAAGATCTTGGTGCTTGCTCGGCTCGTCTCAGATTTCTCGTGGCCAGATGAACTTGATTCTCTGAGCCCCCAAGAAGTCTTCGTAACAAAATCAGCTACTTGCTTTAGCTACCCTAAACCCTAAACCGTAGCAAAACAAGCTACCAGAACTAGGAGATTCCTACAAAATCTTTGCTTGGCGCTTAAAGTCGATATTTTTTGGAAGACTTTGCAGAAAAGCTCGTTGTGGTCGTGCGTGTTCATGAGATCGTTGGATGGTCCGGTCCGTGGCTGTCTGAGCCCAAGGTTTGACAATCACTACCTTGGGGCATTCACCGAGTTCCCCAGTAGAATCCTTCTTGCCCTTCTTTATTTGGGGCTCCCGTTTAAAGCAGAGCTGAAGAGTAGGAAAAACGAAATCATTTCTTCAGGGATCTACTTGGGAACTAGGTTCCTGACCGAGTGCTGATCGGTTCCTTCGTATTTTCCACTTTGACGCAGAAATCAGGCGTCCGGCGCTGTGACCGTTAACCTCACAGCTGGATGCAGATCTTGGGGACCTGCTTGGTTTCGGTTTCAGGGCTTGGCGAGTGAGACTGCGATTCTCACGCAAAGCCTACACAAGGCCCAATGCAGGAACCTGATTAAGACATCCTGGTCCCAAACCCTTAGAACTCTAACCCTAATCCCTAAACCCTAAACCAAAAGCATTAGGATCCATATAGAGAACTCTAACTCTAATCCCTGAACCCTAAACCAAAAGCATCAGGAGCCATAGAGAGAACCTTGACGAAGACCCAAGGTTTCTGAATCACGTTCCTATCTTCGGTCTTGGCAGATTGACTGGGTTGCTGTTCAGGAGCTTACATGAATATACGTAGACCCCATTATTTACAGTACCATCTATATATATATATATCCATCATGGTAACTTAAAAGTCTGTTCCTTAACAGCAACCCAGTTGAAGTGTTTTCATTCGCAAGCCCTCACTGCCGTTCTGGGTGTACGGGACGGCTATGCTTGTGAGATGTTTAGTGTCTAACAATTAGGGTATAAAGCGTGTATATGCTACCACATAGTTGCTGCAGCACCGGAAGCTCGCGCGATGATCTTCCATTGCCCTTATAAGGGTCCGAGCACCTTGACAGCGCATCTACATGCATCCAAGCCTGTGCTCTTAAAAGCTTGGTAAAATTACAATGACAAATAATAATCCCTTAACGCTCCATGTGCCCATATAGTATATACTTAGGCCTTAAAGTACCTTTATCGGGACCCCTTTAAGGCTTAAGTTTCTACTATTTTGGTACATGGAGCCTTTGGGAATAGTAGGAAGCAGCAGCGCAAAATCTGAAACTGTTTCCAGGGCCAGCCCGGTCTTTGCCACAGTTCTAAATATGAACCCCAAAAAGGAACCCTAAACCCTAATCCCTATACCCTAAACCCTAAACCCCAAAAAGTAGGCGCTCGGATCTTCACTTGGCGTTGCTTGAGCTTCAGGGCTGTGGCACTTGCAGCACGCACGGTGCTCCCCAAAAGACCCTAAGCCCTATAGACCCTAAACCCTAAAACCTAAAACCAGGAGACCCTAAACCCTATAGACCCTAAGCCCTAAAGCCCAAAGCCTAAAACCCGAACCCTAAATCTAAACCGCTGCCTTCCTGCTGACATGCAGCTAAAAGTGCACAGATGCCAAAACATCATGCGAAGACCGTGGACCACCAGAGCCCGCAGACTGTTGAGACTGGTGGGTACTTGCAGAGGAACTTCGGTCAAGCCGCCTTTTAGGGTTTAGGGTTTAGCAGCACATTGAGTACTCGGGAGTTTAGGGTTCAGGTTTTAGGGTTTAGGGTTTTGTGGTTTTTCAAGATTAAGGTAATATAGGGGTCTAAATAATTACCAAGACTATCTTGGGGTTCCCTTACCATAATTATTGTATAATGGGCCCCAGAATCCTATTCAACTATTGAGGCCCCTACATTACTCGGTATTCTGCCCCGTTGTGGTTTTCCAACCTTAAGTACCTCGGCAAGAACCCAGATGATTCCTAGTGCAAGTCCTGCCAGTCTGGCTGTACGTTCGTGCTTGTCGCTTGGAAAGATTCAGGGCTTAGGGCTATAGGGTTCAAGGCTTAGTGCATTGCAGTCCCTGCTCAAAAGATAAAAATGGATATAGGGTTGCGCTGAGTTCGGATTTAGCAGCTTGGGGCCGTCAGAGTTTAGGGTTTATCCTTAACCCCAGCTTGCGCCCTACATGCCCTGAGGACTCTAAAAACCACTAAACCCTTGAACCCTTAAACCCTAAACCCAAAACCTTAAACCCTAAACTACAAACCCTAAAACCCTAAACACCGAAACCCTAAACCCGTAACCTTATAGCCTAAACCCTAAACCCCTAAATCCCTAAACCCTAAACCTCTAACCCGAAGGCTGAAGCCTGAAGCCCCGCAGGCACTGCTCTGACACCCCAAGATGTGCCAGTTTACCTTGGGTTTCGGGGTTTACCTTGGGTTTAGGGTTTAGGGTTTAGGGTTCAGGGTTTAGGGTTGGGTTCAGGGGTTTAATACAGGGGCCTAAATACTTGCCGGTACTATTTTGGGGGTTCCTTATTATTATGTATCATTATAGTATATTGGGCCCCAGAACCCTATTCTACTTATTTAAGGCCTCTATATCAGGGTTTAGGGCCAGAGCCCAGCTCTTGTTCTCAGCCCGCATTAGATTCGTTTATTTAGTCCACCTGCACCATGAAGCCACTACAACTATAAGGAAGACTTCATAGCAGCCCTGAGCCCTATATCCCCAAAAGATCCCTTATAGAACCCTTAGCAAGAAGCCCAACCCATACAGCTGGTATCCGTAACCAAAGTACCTCGTTTTTGGGTCCTTTGGACCCTAAGGTTCAGGACAACCCGAAACTCCAGAGCCACCCCATGCACTCCAGAAGCCTTCAAGTTCCTAAACAGGGCTTAGGGTTTAGTTTTTTAGGGTTTAGGGTTTAGGGAACCTCAAAACACAAAGCCCCCCCCCTCCATTCATCGAAAACCCCGTTCAGACAAAAAAAGTAATTACTCGCCCTCCGACCATAAACCCTGCACCCTGAAACAACTAAACCCTTAAGCCCTCCACCCGACAACCTGACCAATCAACTCTAAAGCCTTGAACCCGAACCCTAAACTCCAAACCTTCAAGTTCAAGGAAACTACAGGTGGGGAGTTTAGGGTCTATAGGGTTTCTATAAGGCCTCCATAAGATATATAGACCTTCCAGAAGGCTCCTATAACGGTAACTACCCACTTGAAAATGTCCTAGATCAAGGCCTAAAAACCCTTAAGCCCTGAACTCCTGCACATCGCGGCTGCCTCCTTGGACCATCAACCCTTAGCCCTAAAACCCTGAACCCTGGATCCTAAACCCAAAGCCCTCAAGCCTAAATCCTGAACCCTAAGCCCTAAACCCTAAACCCTGAACCCTAAAACCTAAGCCCTAAGCCCTAAACCCTGAACCCTAAAACCTAAGCCCCAAGCCCTAGGCCCTAAACCCTGAATCCTAAAACCTAAGCCCGCCTAAACCCTAAGCCCTAAACCCTAAGCCCTAAACCCTGAACCCTAAATCCTAAACCCTAAACCCTGAACCCTAAAACCTAAGCCCTAGACCCTAAGCCCTGAACCCTAAAACCAAAGCCCTAAACCCTAAGCCCCTAAAGCCCAAGCCCGAAACCCTCCTTGGAGGCTCTTGGCCTCACCCTTCGATTCGGCGGCCTTTGACCTGGAAGCTCCGCTGAAATGCTGTGAGCTATGCTAAGTTTAGGGTTTAGGGTTTAGGGTTTAGGGTTTAGGGTTTTCAGGTGGGTGGTTACAATTATAGGAGCTTGGTTTAGGCTTTAGGGCTTAGGGATAGAAGGTCTATATACCTTATAGAAGCCTTACAGAAGCCCTATACACCAGAAACTCCCAACCTGTAGTTTCCTTTAACTAAGGGCGTTGCCAGGAGGGGTCTATCGGTAGAGCTTAGAGGGTTTAGGGTTTAGCGGGTTTAGGGCTTAGAGGGTTTAGGGCTCAGAGGGTTTAGGGTTTAGAGGGTTCAGGGCTTAGAGGGTTTAGGGCTTATAAGGGCTTAGAGAGAAGAGGTTTTAGCGGGTTTAGAGGGTTTGGGGTTCCTTTTAAAGGGATACTATAGGGTTCTATCATCGGGTTGCCTTTCGAGTCGAAAGAGACCCTGGGAGGGTTAATTAAAGGGTTCAGCGCTTGTCGTTGGGGTTTAGGGTTCAGGGTTTAGGGTTTAGGGTTTAGGGTTAGTTCTGCAGGTTGGAGGGTCATTGGTATTTGGGGATTAGGGTCAACAGAAGTTTGACTCAGAAGCCGGCACCAGTCCATAGCCCAATGCCTGAGTAACACATGTATCTTCAACAAAAGGTATCAGATATGACCTTCAAAAATAGGCACAGCTACTTTTTGTTATTGGTGTGTTGATTATTGCTGGTCACCCCTACGGTCTGAACACCAAGGACATCCACTTAGTTCTTGCTTGGGGCGTGTCCCTGTTGAAAGGTACGTAGGTCAATGACCCCTTGAGCCCTACGCCCGAAACCCGAAACCCTAAACCCTCCATCATAAACCCTCAA
>CAJNDV010016358.1:4442-23298 GCA_905221635.1 Symbiodinium sp. CCMP2456 | reverse complement strand
CCCTAAAAACCTTAAGCCCTAAACCCATAAACCCTAAACCCTAAAGCCCTTAAGCCCAAAACCCGTAAACCCTAAAACCCTAAGCCCTAAACCCTAAACCCGTAAACCCTAAACCCTAAACCCGTAAACCCTAGACCCTAAAACCTTTAAGCCCGGAAACCTAAACCCGTAAACCCTGAACCCTCAAACCCTTAAGCCCTGTATCCTAAACCCGTAAACCCTGAACCCTCAAACCCTTAAGCCCTAACCCCTAAACCAGTAAACCCTTAACCCTAACACCCTCAGGGCCCAACCCCTAAACCCGTAAACCCTAAAACCCTAAAAACCTTAAGCCTTAACCCTTAAGCCCGTAAACCCTACACCCTACAACCTTCAGCCCTAAACTCGTAAACCCTAAACCATAAAACCCTTAAGCCCTTAACCCTAAACCCGTAAACCCTAAAACCCTTAAGCCCTAAACCCGTAAACCCTAAACCATAAAACCTTCAGCCCTAAACCCGTAAACTCAAAACCCTAAAACCCTTAAGCCCTTAACCCTGAACCCGTAAACCCTAAACCGTAAACCCTAAACCCTAAGCGCTAAGCTGCTTGGCCCAAGGATGATCATGAGGATGACCCTCGAGAGGCGGCAAGAGCTCCGCCTCTTTCGGCTTTTCTGGAATGGCGGTTTTGTAGCGGATATAGGTCTTAGAGGGTTTACAGAGGTCTTGGGGTTTTAGGGTATGTATATATATATATATATGTATATATATATATACATATATATATATAGGGTTTTAGGGTTCAGGGTTTCAGGGTTTAGGCTTTAGGGCTTTAGGGTGCAGGGTTTCAGAGGTCTTGGGGATTTTAGGGCCTGGAGAGTTTCGGGATGCTCAGAGCTATGCAGAATTGAGGGTTTAGGGTTTAGGGTTTAGGGGCCGCAATACCTATTTTACCGGGGTTCCTTATCATGTTTCTAGTATCAGGGGCCCCAGCACCCTACTCTAATTCTTAAGGCCCCTATATTATGGTTCTGCTAGGATTTTGATTGAGGGCTCAGGGGAACGTAGGGGCGCCCTAAACCCTAAACTCTAAACCCTAAACCCTAAACCCTGAACCCTAAACCCTAAACCCTAAACTCTAAACCCTAAACCGTTTTTCGGGCTTTGAGGCTCCCTCTCGACTCTTTCAGGGAAAGCCAAAGAAACACGTCTCGGGACTTCTCTGGGTTTTCCTTAAAGTATGAAAATGCGTGTTTTGTGTAGAGCCCCTGGAAATTCATATTATAAGGGCTGCTAGGCTAGGATTTACCACCAGAGCCTGAACGAAAGTAGCTCGTAACATTTTCAGGCGCGTAATTATGCAGACTTTATTGTAGGGAGTTGAGGTATACAGCATGATCTTGCTGCGCCTCTAATCTCGGGGTGGGAGGGGGTGGAGGCAGTTTGAGTTAGGCTATGTCCAGGTTTCGAAATCACGCCCTGGCCAGGGACAGCCCCAAACTCCAACAGTAGTATAGGAGTGTGCGCGTTTTAACAATTCGAAGAGAGTTTGGGTCTTTTTACTAGAGTCCTAATGGGAATGTTCGTCCTCACGAGTTTTTCCTAGATTCCCTCCTCACGGTTGCAGAGTATTGGTTCGGGGGTTTAGGGTGGGAAGCGAGCGCTTATAGAACCCTCATAGAACTGAACACGTTTCAGACCCCGATAGAGCCCTATATGCAACCGGATAAACGCCACATCAAGCGGCGAGTGGCCGGATAAAGCCCTAGAGCGACCGCCAGAACAGGTCAGCAGACCCTATAAGGGATTGGTGGTAGGGTTTCGGCAGGCTTGGCGAGGCGTCAGCCTCACAGCGGCCCCACCGGCAGATCTGTGTCTTCTCAAAAGCTGGGGGCAGGGGGGGCGTGTAACACCCCACCGTCCAACTTATGTCGTCTTAAGATTATTAAGCCTTTATTACAGCCTTGGGTTTGGGAGTCTCTAAGTTGAAGTTCACACCCCTAGACATTACATAGGTTTTACAACATAAGATTCAGGCTCCGGGTATAAACATCAAACCCACTTAAACCCTGGCTCTGCAACTTTAGTAGAACCATAATTCCTGAAGCCCTGAAGATAAACAAATGTAGCAAAGCTCAGAACAGCCCCGGACAGTGCTATTTGTGACACAGTCATTTCCGACTTGCACCCCCCCCCCCCCCCCCCACCTAACCCGCTAAAGCTTTTTGTGGGCACAAGGTGCCCCATGACAAGACACAGAGTAGCCTCTGATGAAGCCGGTTTGTTTGGTCATCGGTGCGGGCGCGGGGATCGGTGGCACCGTGGCGAAGCGCTTCGCCAAGGGTGGCTATCATGTAGTCCTCTCGCGCAGATCGGACCAGGAGGGGCTGGATCGCATGGTGCGGGAGATTGAGGCTGAGGGTGGCTCGGCTGTTGGACGTCTCATCAACGCCGTGGAGCCTGGTGCCATCGAGGGACTAGTCAAGGAGACGGAGGCGGAATCCGGGCCTATCGCAGTGGTTGTCTTTAACCTCGGAGCGCAAATTGGAACGCGATCCCTCGCCGAAACTTCTCTAAAGCAGTTCGAACTTGGCTGGCGAATGGCTTGCCTAGGCCTTTTCCGCGTAGCACAAGCTGCGATGCCAGCCATGGTGCAGAACGGGAAGGGCAGCTTCCTGGTAACTTCTTCGACAGCTGCCATGCGCGGAAATGAAGGACAACATTCACATGCTGCCGCCATGGGCGGTCGACGGATGTTGTGCCAGAGCTTGAATGCAGAATTCGGACCGAGACCCGGCCTGAGGCCCTTCATTTCCTGTTGTTGTGTAATGTAGGGGCCTCAATAGTTNNAGGGTTTTGGGGGTTCCTTTTTATAAATATAGTATAGTACACCCCCAAACCTTATTATAATTATTAAGGCCCCTCGTTCTTCCGTTTGGGTCTTAGGACACTAGCTTTCAAAGGTTTCTATATCAACTATACTCAGTAGGCCAAAAGCTTAGCTTATAGGAGGGGTTCAAAAGTCAGCCAAGCATAATATGTATACCTAAACTCAACCAGTGAGTCTAAATACCGTCACAGGCTTTTAAATAGTGGTAACGACTTCTTCTTTGCTGTTGTTAACACCGACTGGCACAATTTAAATGTACGCGCATGGTATACAAACATAGGTGCACACTTACATGCTTGCGAACGTCGAGAGAGAGAGAGAGAACCAGACAGACAGGCAGGCAGGCAGAAAGACAGACAAACAGGCTCACACAGATATTGCTATATACTTGCTCGATGTGTCATTTACTTCCCCTTCACGGTCCTAGGTCGATGCATGTAGTATCCAGTAGATGAACCAACATGCATGCCAGAGACATGGCTGTCAACAGGTGGTCGGCCTCTCCATACATCCTACATGGGCTCACAGCGTTTAAGGTCTCGAAGTATGAAAGCTGAGGAAGGGAATCCACGTGGCGCATATCATCGTTGATGGTCCGGTAGATGCGCCCGACACGCTGGGGAAGATGATGGGAGCTGAGCGTTTTGCAGAGCTGCGCAGCACGGCCGGTGCTCACGATGCTTGCCTTCTACGCCTCAAAGTCTGAAAGTTGCAACGAAACCCAAGTTCCTGAAGCCCTAATATAGGGGCCTTTATCATTACCTATACTATTTTGGGGGGGTTCCTTATTATACGTATTGATTATAGTCGCATATAATATACCCCAAGACCCTATTCTAATTATTATATTAAGGCCCCTATATTACTTGTAGCCTCGTTGATCCGGAACCCTTGTAGCTGATAACATCCCTAAACCCTAAACCCTAAGCCAGCCCAGACCGTCTTTCGTTCCGTCGAGGGCCTGGGACTCAAAACTACTCTCTGGGGTGTTCTTGCAAAAAAAGACTTATTGTTTAGGATTTAGTTTGAGGGTTATTGTTCTAGTTTTAAGAATGTTGGTGTATCATCCTATTCTTGAACAAAGAAACGCACAAGTAATTCTGCTCAGAAGGGCTACAAGTGCAGGCTACATTTCGGTTGTTTCTGCTTCCAGTAAGCTTATGATGTATTCCTTCAATAAGGGGCTTTCGGGCTTACTCATGGGTATGTGCTAGTGATGCTCTTCCCAAATTATTCGTTAGCAAGATCAACTGCTTAAGATCCCAAAGCCTGAAACTTGAAACGTCTTCTGGAATCTGGAAGGAGTTCGGCGTATGCCGGGGGCCCTACAGTCCCTACAAGCCTGGACGCCCCTAAACCCTGAGAAGCGTTAAGCACTAAATCCCAAAGGCTTAGGCAAAAAAGGCCCCATGAAACTTTTCGGAGCTCTAGAGACCCTGAAAAAACTCTATAAAGGAGTAAATCACTGAGGCGGCTCCAAAGCTCAAAGCCCTGAAGCTGTATGGGGGTTTCAGAAAATAGAGGACCCTAATATAGTACCCTAAATAGTAGGATCCTTATTATAAGGACCCCAAAATAAGGTACCCCTTGTTTTCAGAAACCCCCGTATGTCGTGGAACCACCGAGGATGGGCTTCTTGACCCCAAGGAAGTTGCAGAGACCTACTGGCATGTGGCACACCAGCCCTTCGGTGCGAGGATGGATATGGGGGTTTCCGAAAATAGGGGGGCCCTAATATAGTACCCTAAATAGTAGGACCCTAACTATAAGGATCCCCAAATAAGGTACCTCTATTTTTCGGAAACTCTCATATCTGAGTTTGATGGCGTTGTTGTAGGGGCCTTAATAATTAGAATGGGGTTTTGGTGGGTTCCTTATTATAATCATAGTATAATATACCCCAATCCCTATTCTAATTATGAAGGCCCCTATATTGCATAGGGTTGAATATAGGTCAGGTGTGTAGGGCTTTAGGGTTTTAGTGACGCAGGGTTTGGGGGGTTGGTGGGCTTAGTCTTCACCGAAGATGGACGGCTTGGGGTTAGGGTTTAGGGACGATTCTCGGGACTTCCTGTGCTATATCCCGAAGCTACAGCTACAGCCTACACCAAATCCGAAACCCCAAAGCCTAAACCCAGAACCCGAACCCTGGACCCTCAAGCCATCTGACAAGTCGTAAGCCCATCGACCCCTCTGCACTAAGCCTAAGCCCTAAACCCTAACCCTCTAACACAGGGACCTCAATAACTACCTAATTATTTTGGGAGCTACTTATTCTATGTATACTATAAAGGACTCCAAAACCCCATTCCAATTATTCAGGCCACTATATGAACACCTAATCCCGTCAAGGCTTCATGATTAAGGCTCATATATCTATAATATAGCCCGTACATTAGACCTTATATAGAACCCTTGCAAGCAAGCCCATACTAAACCCCGGAACAAAGAATGAAACGTTTCCTTAGTATATCCCTTGCAGCAACCCTTGTATGGGGCCACTTATAGGAACCCCAAACTTAGTACCATCCATCCACCCTAAACCTAAACCCTAAACCCTCAACCCTATACCCTAAACCCTAAACCTCAAACCCTGAGCTCTAAACGCGAAGCCGCTATACCCTAATTAAACTCCCTGCGCTCTAAACCCTAAAGCCCTAAACACCTGACCTCTCTTCAACCCTATGTAATGTAGGGGCCTTCATAATTAGAATAGGGTTTGGGTGGTATATTATACTATAATTATAATACCCTAAGGGTCCATGTACCCAAATAGTAGAACATTGGCCTTAATTGTAGTCCCTATATGGGTACTTTAAGGGCCAATGTTCTCCTATTTGGGTACATGGACCCTTAGGGATTACCCTAAGGCTCATGGACCCCCATAGTGAAAGCCCAAACCTTAGCCCCCAAGCCCAAACCTTCCCCTAGAAAGCCCAGAACAGCAATAAGAACCTTAGGGATTAGAATCAGGAAAACGCTCTTCTTCAGGCATCCATCAGCACGGTCCTTCGAGCTGGACCTGCGACCATGGACGGAGCTGCCATGGTGGAATCTGGGGTCTTGAAAAGGGGATATCCTTGAAAGGAACTATAGGTTTCTTATATATATATATACATATATTTATTTATTTATTTATTACTATATTGTTTCGTTTATTCATTAATTTATTAGTTTGTTCGTTTATTTATTTGTTAATGTATACGTATATTTCTACAATAGGATTCCCGTTAAGGGGATCCACGGTTTAGGGTGTAAGGTTTAAGGGGTCTCCTACAGGGATCCCTTAAATTGGAGACTGAATGGGCCTGAACAAATAGTCATGTTGCTTCTTTGAAGGGTTCTATAAGGGTTACTATACAGGTCATGGTAAGGACTTGCTATGGGAGCTGAATAAGTAGCAACACTGTCTAGGGTTCCTGGGAAGTAAAAGTACACCCCAAAACGCTAGTAGTAGTACCATAAGCCCTAAACCCTAAAACCTTAAACCTATGTTCGGGTTACCCTCAGGATCCGAGTTTTTAGACAGTAGATACACCGGCCGTAAAGGCTTCATTGCATGCTACCCTTAGAGGGGTTTAGGGTTTAGGGCCAGGTTTATATACTGTATTATATCCAAGAGGGTCCATACATACTGCTATTATGGAATTAGGTCATGGTCTTTTGGGAGCCGAATTCCAATATAGTAGTCTATATGGACCCTCTGGGTATGTTACCCTAGAGGCCAAGTTTATATGCTGCATTATCAGATTATGTTGGTGATATAAATCCGGCATTGCCTTAAGGACCCTAAACCATGGGAATGATGGTATATACCTTTTTTATGGGTAATGCAGGATTTATGTTATCTACCGTGGGACTACAAAGCAATTCTACGCTCCGGCTTAGGCTTTAGGCTCCAGTGATAATTCATCATTGGCGACTCATAACTCCACTTGTATCTGCCCATGAACCTCCAAGTTGGGATTGAAAAGCGTAGGTTTTTTGTGCCCTTGAGGGCTTCGATATATTCAGAGCTATACTGTCCAAGGCACCGTTTGCCGAGGTCTTACTGTTGATGATGAGAATCCTGCATTACCTTGAGGATCCTTAACTATGGGAATTATGGTATATTCTTTATTATGGGTGGTGCAGGATTTATATCATCAACATAGTGTCATCAACGGCCCAGTTTCAGGGTTTAGGGTGTTGGGTGGAGGGGAGTTGTTGGGTAAGCCGGGTTGGGCGTTAGCACCTCGAGGGCAGTAGGCAGAACACTCGTGCTGTGTATGGTGGTTGAAGGATGTTCGGTTCGACGGTTGAGGGTCAAGAGTCCAAGGTTTAACGGTTCAAGGTTTCGGGCCTGCAGACGTAAGGTTTGAGGTTCAGGGCTTTGGGCTTGGCGTCTAGCTGCTAGCTTCTCCTTCAAACCTAGCTCGTGGTGTATGTATATATATATATATATAGAATATGTTTTCGTATATTATATGTATATCTGTCGCGTAGCCGCCCTCAACCCCAAACACCAGGTCAGGTGTAGCAACCCTGCATATACGAGACAGGTCCAGTCTAGCATGGAGTTGCGGATTTAATGTGAAGTTCTCCGAGTTACGATGATGTGGGATCCCCCAAGAAGAGTATGACACTCTTACAGGGAGGACTTCCAACAGGGAGCGCCATTTAGAGAATCCCCACATCTCATATTCGTTATACTTGGCCTGAAGGCCAACATGGATAATCGGCCCAGGAATGACAAGCCACAGCCGACAGCGAAGATCTGATGTCAGCCACAAGCGAGACAGGCAGTCAACCAGCTGACAAAAGTATGCCGTGTTCCGGAGTATCGTCGATTAGAAGCTGAAGCAGGTTGGCAGTATTCGATAGCAAAGAGAATGCCAACACGTGCATCCTAGATCCTGGATCCTACTCCTAAGCCTCGAGAGTGCGAGAGAGAGAGAGAGAGAGAGCGGGTCCATGTTCCCACAGGTTGTCTTATGGTTCGCTATGCTATTGCACATACGAGTGCCGATTCTTATTTGGCCCATAACATAACCCTCAGCGCGAAATATCCGAATCCTACGATATGAGGTTGGTACCGTTGTTTGCACACTGGCCTTGCTTGTTTTGTCATTGTTCTTCTATCCTTGACCAAATCATGGGCCAGAGCTTGACGACCCTTACCCTTCTGTTTGGCATTCTCTGTCGCATTCTGAATCTCACTCTTGTGTGATCTTCTTGCATCTTTTTTTACCTTGCACCTTCTCTTTGGGAGTGCCATCACGGTACATGCCGGTTATCGGTGCTCATTATCATTCCGGAGTCGTTTGCTTTTCAGTATACTAGAACCATCAAAAGGCCGCTGTCGTCTAGGGAGTTTAGGGTTCAGAGTTTAGGGTTTAGGGTTTAGGGTTCTCTCGCCCGGAACTGCCGTCACCGTCCGGCGAGAGAAGCCTGCTGCAAAAGGGTTTAGGGTTCGTTGAACATTTCCATACTGATTGCCAGCATCGCAGAAGTTCGGATCATGTCGAATTTGACTACGTGAACCACTTGTCATCGCTATCTTCTGCGATATCACCATTGGCCGCTTGACCCTCAAACCTGTACCCTGAACCACTTGCTTGCGGCTTGGTGAGTGGTCATGCATTCCAGCATGCTTAAGATTTTAGGGTTTGGGTCGATCATCGCCCGTTCCCTTATATATTTGGCCATAATTAGGCAACCTTTAACATGAAACAGAAGACCCTAGACCCTAAACCCTAAGGATCTGTTGAAATCCGGCCTTCTCTAGAATGCCTTAAAGTCAGGCTCGGGGTTCTTACGTTTTGTAGTTTCGGGTTCTGGGTTTGGGGAGGACCGGCCATTGTGGGGCCTTGAAGGTTATGGTGAGGTAGACGTTGCAATGATAACTGCTTCAGGTCAGGCGTTAAGAAGCTAAAAACGGTTTAGGGTTTTGGGTTTGCAGTGCCTGTACATGCCCGTACATTTGTCCTGAGTCATCGCCATCGCTACTCGGTTTTCGAGGATGGATTTCAGAGGGATGTTGCTTTCACTTGCGCCATATCCCAATCAGGGCCATACATTGCAAGGAGGATGATCATAGTATCATGTCGACGTAGCATCAATACCCAAGACCGAGTTTCTGATCCCTTCTGAGCCCGAAACCCAAAACCAGACCTGAGAGCCTAGTTGATGAATACCCCTAAGAAAGGATCGCTTAATCTTTTGCAACGCCCAAATGCCTGCAGCATTTTCACCTTTGTTTGGTCAGTTCGGCTTTCAGGTGCACGTGTTGCTCCGTGCCAACCCTAAACCCCTAAACCCTAAACCCTAAACCGCCCAGAAGCCCGCCACAGCCCTACATCAATCGTTGCATCTGGGTGGGCTCACTCAACACTTACAGCTGCAAGCCAGACCTTCAGCCCCCTGCCGCAGCTCAGTCTAGTATATGCCAGGATGGACCCTTGTTGAGAATGCCCGTCACTGTGGAAGTCGCACTGCTGAGCGTAAGGAACGTTACTGTAGAAGCAGACCAGGATGAACAGGTGGAAGCATTGAAACGTCGCGCGCCGACTGCACTTGGAGTGGGGAAAGGGCGGCTGGTGGACTCATCTGGAAGCATTTTGGATGCATGTTCCACAATCGAGGTTGCCAAGCTTCAGAATGGCACTTCACTGACGTTGCATATAAGTGGACTTCAACTTCAATCTACTGGTGGAGCTTTCGCTGCCATTCTCGGGGATGGATCGGTAGCGGTTTGGGGTCGTGCTGACAGTGGAGGTGACACAGTAGTGCTGTGCAGCATCGGCTGAGGAATGTGCAGCAGATCCAAGCCAACGACCATGCTTTCGCTGCTATTCTTGGCGACGGGTCCGTCGTGACATGGGGGCAAGCTGGGCGCGGCGGTAACAGTCGTGCTGTGCAGCATCAGCTCAAGAATGTGCAGCAGATCCAAGCCAACGACTATGCTTTCGCTGCCATTCTTGGCGATGGGTCGGTCGTGACATGGGGTGATGCTGGGTTCGGCGGTAACAGTAGTGCTGTGCAGCATCAGCTGAGGAATGTGCAGCAGACCCAAGCCAATCACTATGCTTTCGCTGCCATTCTTGGCGACGGGTCGGTCGTGACATGGGGTGATTCTGGGTGCGGCGGTGACAGTAGTGCTGTGCAGCATCAGCTGAAGAATGTGCTGAAGATCCAAGCCACTGGCTGCGCTTTCGCCGCTATTCTCGGAGATGCGTCGGCCGTGACATGGGGTTTTGACTCAAACGGCGGTGACAGTAGTGCCGTGCAGCATCAGCTGAAGAATGTGCAGCAGATCCAAGCCAGAGAAGGTGCTGTTGCTGCCATTCTCGGCGATGGGTCGGTCGTGACGTGGGGTAATGCTTACATTGGTGGTGCCAGTAGTGCTGTGCAGGATCAGCTAAAGAATGTGAAGCAGACCCAAGCCAATGACTATGCTTTCGCTGCCATTCTTGGCGACGGGTCGGTCGTGACATGGGGGCAAGCTGGGCGCGGCGGTAACAGTCGTGCTGTGCAGCATCAGCTGAAGAATGTGCAGCAGATCCAACCCACTAACTTCGCTTTCGCTGCCATTCTTGGCGATGGATCGGTCGTGACATGGGGTGATTCCCGGCGCGGCGGTGACAGTAGTGCTGTACGGCATCAGCTGAAGGATGTGCTGAGAATCCAAGCCACTGGCTGCGCTTTCGCCGCTATTCTCGGAGATGCGTCGGTCGTGACATGGGGTTTTGACTCAAACGGCGGTGACAGTAGCGCTGTGCAGCATCAGCTGAAGAATGTGCAGCAGATCCAAGCCTGTCGTCACAACGCTTTCGCTGCCATCCTGGGCGATGGGTCGGTCGTGACATGGGGTCATACTGGTCTCGGCGGTGACATTAGTGCTCTGCAGGACCAGGTGGCCAGCTGAAGAACGTGATTCAGATCCTAGCCTCCGACTCTGCGCTTGCTGATGGCTCCGGGGTGATGGAAAACACGTCTTAAGGGGGTTCAAGACTACTGTATATTGGGTTTTGGGGGTTCCTTATTATACTTGTTATAATTATTGTATAATATATCCTTGGGTTGCGTGTGTGTGTGTGTGCGTCAAGTCGTTGCGACCATGAGGTTTCTGTCACAAGTAGAGTTGTGCGTGTGTGCTGTAGGGGCCTGAACAATTATCAATCACATTTCGCAGGGTTTCTTAGTATGATTGTACTACACTATACCCTAAATCTTGGTCCTAAACCCTGAATCCCTAAACCGTAACCCCCTCCAACCCAAACCACATTTCAACTTTGAAGGCCGCCTTGTTTCGACCCAGAAACAGAAATCGGTAGCACCGCTTTCACCATGCATTGCACTCTTAGCGCATGAACTTCGAACTCTATCGCTTAGGACTGTGACGTGTAGCAGCACATCGAATCGGAGCAACCCACAAATTTAGAGGTGGAATCGGGGCTGATTGGATGATCCCAATGCCTGGTAACCCTAAACCCTGAACTTCACCGGCAACCTTGAGCCCTTTGTCTCCAACGCTCACATCGCCTCAGTCGTAAACGTAATTAGACATAACGAAAGTTGTACACGGTTAGGGTTTAGGGTTTAGGGTTTCGCACAAGTCTGTTCTACTGTTTGTATCCATGGGGCCTTGGCTGTGTTCAGGTTAGGCTGCTCTGGACTGTCCGAGAGTGAGAGTGCAGACCCCAAACCCTTAACCCTAACATAGGGGCCTTAATAATTACCTATACTATTTTGGGGGGGGATTCCTTCTTATAATTATAGTATAACCCATGAGGATCCTCATGGCAAAGCCAATAGCATTCTGTGACAGCCCCATAGGATCTAAGATCCTGCTTTGCATTTGTTGCCGTAGTGTAGGGGCCTGAATAACTACCTATACTATTTTGGGGTTCCTTATTATAGTTATGGTATAATATATCCCCAAACCCTTTTCGAATTATTAAGGCCCCTACATTATGATCCTTACTCCCATAAACGCTTTACTATAAACTATACACCCGACCCTAAACCCTAAACGTGACCATTTTTTTTTGCTGTGACCCACTCAACCCGCCGGGATCCATATAGCTCAGCATGTTGCAAAGCTCTAGTTTTCTAGCAAGGAAATAGGAAACTGATTGAATCCTTCCCCAAAGCCTAAACCCTAAACCCTAAACCCTAAACCCTAAACCCTAAACCCTAAACCCTAAACCCTAAACCCTAAACCCTAACCCTTTGTGGAAGCTCAGGGCCGATTTCGTGAAGCGGCGGCTCTACGGACTTCCCAAGGCATCGCTGGGCTCTGTAAACCTAGAGACTCCAATATCCCTTAATTAAGGAATACACCCTAATTCATATTAGGGATCCTACTATAATTTAAGGTAAGTTCCTTAATTAAGTGGTATTGGAGTCCCTGTAAATTGCGGCAAGACATGTTGCAGTTTGTCCAGCCGTGGGTAGGGTTTTATTAGGGTTTAGGGTTTAGGGCGCTAAGGTTTTTTTATGTATGTAGACATGTGTATGTCGACACACATGTAGGCATAAACACATACATACACACAGACGGTCCATCTCTCGCTCTCTCTTTGTCTCGGGGGGTGGGGTTTAGGGCTTAGGCTTTAGGACTTGATTGTTTGTTCATGTTCTGATCTTGGTTCCTCCAAGTGGCTTTGATACCTCTAAGGTTGTCCGGAGTTTCAGTTCTAGCTACCTTGAGGTTTGAAGTACTCAAGTATGGTTACCTGATGCATAGTCCTTACTGCTAAGTCCCATGAACCTTCAAGAATGGCTCAGGAAATCTTCAATATGTCCGATTTCCTAATGTGAGCTCGTGCTTAATAAAAGCTCCTCAATTGGGCTCAACGGGGCCCTGCACACAATAGTGGAAAGATCCCGCAATTGGGCTAAATGAGGGCCTGCACACATGAATACAGCATACATGGTTACCACCCCTCCATAGTCCCGGCTTTTGGTTTTCTTTCTTCTTCTGGGAACAGACACTGCTACTACAAACTGACGCCCTCTGGAAGAGGAGAGACAGAGACAGGCAAGATAGAGGAGAGCCACGCTCCAAACTCCGGTTTTGTATGGCTGCCAGATCTATAGGCTTCTAATGTAAGCCCCTTTTAAAAAGAGCAATCCCATCAAGTTTTCTATGGTGTGCTATACGATAGCCTCGAGACCCCACAACAGTGCGGATGAAAAGTACCCCTCAATAGTGCAGTGTTCTCCCGGGAGCCCCCAGAACACCAAACCCGAATCTCGCTCTGTATTCAAAGCCAAAGGCTTCTATTTATCACACGAGGCCCAGAAGAAGCCCCGTGCTACTCTGTACTACTTGCGTACCACTGCAGTACTAATACTGTACTAATACTGTACTGCTACTGTACTACTACTACTACTACTACTACTACTACTACTACTACTCCACTGCTACTGTACTACTGTCCTACTACTGTACTACTACGGTACTATTACGGTACTACTACGGTACTACCATTATACTACTGTATTGCTGTACTTCTATTGTGCTACTCTTGTACTGCTATTGTATTATTGTGTACTACTGTACTACTACTGTACTACTATACTATTACTGTACTACTACTGTATTTTCATTGTACTACTATTCTACTACTGTACTACTCTTGTATTGCTACTGTACCAATGTGCTACTACTGTACCAGCGACCACCACTTAGACCCCACCCCCCAAACGATTATCCAGATGCCAAAAAAACAACCCCCACCACTATGCCGCATTTCGGATGATCAGGGGGGTTGGGGGAGGGGGGGAGCTTTTAGTCAAGAGAATTCATTAATTAAGGGTCTGGGGTTTAGGTGGTAGACCGTAAGGCTTCTGGGCTTGGAACTCACATGTTAGGCAGCCTGGAGCCTTACTGATTTTGCCACTGCGGGCTCCCTTAACTGTAGGGTTTAGGGTTTAGGGCAATCATACTACGCCACAACCCTGTTGAAATGACGGATTAAATCAGGTTCCCGCATGTTTGGGAGTTACAGACTAGGTGCTCCATCTAGTGCTTCTTTCTAGTGCTTGGGGCTGGTGACTGGATGCGGATTGACCTAAAAAACACTTTCTGTACACCGGCTGCTGCTGCATTGGTATCTGAAGTTTATCGGGGGCATGGGGCATTTGCGAACGCATATAGGCTCTGGAACCAATTCTGGATCCCCTAGCAGGGGCTCTGGAAGTAACGTGTCTAGGAATCGTCCAACATGAACCCTAAACCCTAAACCCTAAGTGGGAGGGAAAAAAACCCTAAACCCGAAATTCGAGGAATCGCCCCAAAAATGCTAAGTGGTACAGTTCAGAGAACCACACAAAGGCCTCCAGGAGACCACCGTCTCAAGCTATGAACTCCTAGGGTTTACCCATAGGCCCCACAGTAGTTCCTTTTTGGGGATTCCCCCAAAAAGGGTCCTAAGTATAAGCCACAAAAAAGGAGCTACTATGGGGCCCATGGGTAGGGTCTAGGGTTTACCCTGGACCCCGAAAGTATGTAAATTATAGGCTTTTGTAGGTTTGGGGCCATTATGTTACGTATTTGTTTCTTTTTGTTTGGGGGGGGTATAAACCTGTCCTGCGCAATTTCGGAGTTTGCACTTGATACGGTAGTATCAGGCTCAGGGGCGAGGATTCTAACAAACTCCAAAAGATTTGAAGAAATATTCAATCAAAACAAGACGCGTTTCTGGTATATTACTTCCCTAGTTAACGGATTGAAAGTTGTTGGGTATGTTAGGATCAGAAGCGTGGGACTAAGAATAGAAGGTAACTAACAATAAGTACTGCATGGTCGAGCCTGCTTCAACACCCGTTTTCCAGACCAGAAGCCAGAAATCTTAAGCATTGCGCCATGAAAAAGTCCCTAAACCCTAAACCCTAAACCCTATACCGTAAACCCTAGACCCTAAACTCTAAACCCTATACTGTAAACCCTAAACCCTAAAAGCCCGCGGAACCGCAAGCCATCCTCATTCATAGCAGGAGGCGCTCCGGCACATCCAGACAAGCTGCGGAGCGCAGTGAGAACCAAAAGGGACTGCGGTTTGGGGTTTAGGGTTTAGGGTTTAGGGTTTAGGGTTTAGGGTTTAGGGGGGGATTTAGAGGTCGAGGTATGGTTTATGCAAGGTCTAGAGTCTAGAGAAGCCTTAAATTGCATTCAATTCGAACTGAATGGAATTAAAGGCTTACAGGGCTTCAGGGTTCAGGATTCAGGATAGTTTTTCAGGGTTTATATGGCGATAAGAGTTCGGGTAGGGTTTCTACAGTTATAGGGTTTAGGACTGTACCGTCGGTACCTTTGTGCGCCACCCTCCTTTAGGGTTCAGGATTCAGGATAGCTTTTCAGAGTTTAGAGGGCGATAAGAGTTCGGGTAGGGTTTCTACAGTTATAGGGTTTTGGACTGTACCGTCGGTACCTTTGTGCGCCACCCTCCCTAAGACGTTAATAAAGGGCTACTGTCGTTATACTTTTATGCTGCGTAAGGAAGGGGGAGCATTCGAAGTCCGATATCATGAAGTTGGGTACTCTTGCTCGACACACTGAGCATGCAGAGAAACAGCTCCCTTCTTCCCTAGAGCTCATATGCTCGAGGATCGAGGCTCAAAGCCCTGAGCCCCAGTACATATGTATGTGATTATAAACATACATACATACATACATACATACATACATACATACATACATACATATATATATATATATATGCCTTGTGTAACCCGATGTGCAATTCCAAGAGGGTTCTGAATCGGCAGAGACTAACACTAAATCAGGCAACTTCATTAACCCAAATCCTCAACCCCAAGCCTTGTTTGAGCAGGTCTCCACCAAGACTTCATTGCTGCAGCGTCTCCAGCATCAGAAGCCCCGTGGGAAGCCCGGTGGCCGTTGGCTTGAGGATTTACGGCTCAGTGTAAGGCATTCGGGTGAGTTTTCGACGCTGACAAGGACGTGGGGAAAGGGAGAAGAGAGAGACTGTGATAAAAGAGTCGTGCAGCCAGTTTGATAAGAAGCACTGTGCAATAAAGCAGCATGTTTCCTTTTGCTGCTTAAACGGCTTGGCAACGACACGACCAACAAGATTAACAACGGCAAACAACTACTTATCGCACCAGCGACAACTTTAAAACGACGACGACGAGCGCGATGCGACAAAGACGAGACAAGGACCAACAACTCCAACACCATTGCTACCCTAAGCCTCAAACCCAAGACCCTAAACCCCTAAAACTCCCAGCACCACCACCGCCGCCAACAACAACAACTACTCGCTCCCCACCGTGAAATCAGGCATTGCACCTTCCTGGCATCACCAGGATGGGAGCAGGCCCAGTGCAGCCTGGGGTTTGGGGTTCTTAAGATCCAAGGTGCAGGGTTTAGTATTCGGGCCTTAGTAATTAGAATAGGGTTTGGGGTATATTGTACTATATAGTTATAATGAGGAACCCCCAAAACCCTATTCTAATTATGAAGGCCCCTAAAGTAGGGTTTCGGGTTCAGCCTGTGGGAGTCCTGGTTTAGGGGTTCATTTGACCCAGGACGCTCCTCGCACGCTCAAGCAGAATTGTGGGTACCGAATTGTATTTATTTGGGCGCTACCAGCTGGAGGTCTAGGGATAGAGTAGAGCGTCATCAGGAATTCAGGGTCCGCAAATTTTGGGGAGGCGGGCATGACGGTTTAGGTTGCTCGCTGTAGCACTTTACGTGTCGAATAGCTAGTAAGACTTTCCCCTTATGGCCCCTCACGAATGACAGCACAATGTACTTCATGCAAGGCCCCTATGTCAGCGCCTTCAGCAAAGGTTTGCTAGTGTTTGAGTTTTTGGGTATTGCAAAGGCCTCAATAACTAGAATAGGAATTTGGGGCTCCTTTATCGTATACCTTCAGTAAGGCACCCTAAGGCCCTAAGGAATAATGTTGGCAAGCATTTAGGCTTCTACCGTAGGTGCGTTTTTGCCCAATTTTGTTCGTTTTAGGGTCGGGACCCAGGGCTTTGAAGACTTATAGGAGTTATGTTGGCTTATATAAAGCCAGTGACCCCTGATAAAGACCCAAAGAAGTATAGCAACCCTTGAACCCTGCTCCCCCCCGAGCTCTCAGTGGAGGCTCCTGGCGCGTCAAAGGCAGCTGCAGGAGCTGCAGGCCAAAGAAGAGTCGCGCGGATCCCAGCTGAGAAGAGGGTTTAGGGTTTAGGGTTTAGAGTTTAAGGCCTTCAAGGAGAGCGCTCCTTTCAGGGGCTCCCTTAAGATCTAAGGTATTATACAAGGGATCTCTACTAGGGTTCCTTTACGGGCGCTTTTGAAGGTACTAGAAGGTTCCTTATAGGGTTCAGGGCTGAAGTCGTTTTACCTCACCTGAGCAATAGAAATGCTTACTGTTTTGGGGATTGGGGTTTACCCATAGGCCGCATAGTAGTTCCTTTTTGGGATTACTTTATAGGATTCTAAATATGAACCCTCAAAAGGAACTACTATGGGGTTTATGGGTAGGGTCTAGGGTTTAGGGTTTTGTCCGACTAAGTGATTGTGTTCGCCCTGGCCGAGTCCCAGCAGGTTAGTTACAGAAGGGTTTAGGGTGTGAGGCGGACAAATAAGGGCACGTGCACTGCAGCTCCTCCTCAAAAACAAGGTTTAGGGTTTAGGGTTTGGGGCTTAGCTTAAGTTCCTTATATAGGTCCTTGTTAAAGATAGGTTTCTTTGGTCCAAGGTAAGCCCAAAACAAAAGCTACTACAGCAAGCTCGTGAGGTACTCCTTGATCGCGTCTCTAAGGGTCCGACCACTTTAGTGCTTGTTCACTGGGATAAGCAATCCTAAGCCCCACTGTTGATGATATGAATCCTGCATTACCTTTCGGACCCTAAACTCTGGGAATTCTGGTATATGCCTTATTATGGGTAACGCAGGGATTTATATCATCAACCGTAGTTGGACGACGTGAAGCCATGCCTGCCTGGTGCGAGTGGGTGAGTCGAAACCTAAGGCTCCAAGCTTACAAGCAGTACGGGTTTAGGGTTTAGTACCGGGTTAGGGTTTAGGTTTTAGGGTTTAGGGTTTAGTGTCTAGAACTGGTACCTACTTTGGGCTATTTAGCGCCTCAGGGCAAGCAACAGTAATTCCTAAACCCTAAACCCTAAACTAAACCCGAGAGTCCAAACCCTGAGCCAACTATTTAGGCTGCTACGTCGATTCCACCTTGCCTGGACCCTCATCAGGACTTATGTTATTGACACCCCAGCCCTAATCGATTCAAAGTTCCATCCTCGGAAGCATGAAACTTGAAGTGTAAGATTCGATTTCCAGACAGCCTTTTCAACATGCTCAGATCAGGCCCGAAACAGGACCGACATCGTACTATTCCGAACCCAAACGCCTGTTCCGAAACCCGAAGCCACCAACCCTGAACCGAAGCCCTTGTCCCCCAAACCATAGAACACCAAAATTTTGAACCCCTAGGAATGTCATTATAGTCATTGTGTAGGCCCTCATATTACCCTTGTTCTTCGGTAAAAGCCCTTAATGCCCTAAACCTTAAGCCCTTAAACCCCAAACCACCAAAAAAAAACAATCAACACTTTTCGGTCTCAAACCCCAAACCCCAAACCGTTCATTCTACCTTCTTCCTGATTCCTTGGATGAAAAAGCGAGCCGGAGCCAAAGGAGCATCCAGCAGCAGCTGATGCAGCTGGCGAGCAAGGCGTTCGAACTCTTCTTTGCGGGACGCTGGGTCTAGTGTAAGCGCAGTATGTGCATATACATATAAACACATACATACCTACATACGTACATACATGTGCACCCACACACGTACATATTGCTTAAACGAATATGACATACATGTGCATGTATATACATACCCCAACCATCCCAAGTTCTCAAATGTGCCTATTTGGGCAGAGGCCTTGGTTTTCATGGCCTTGATACAAAGGCCTTGTTTTTCATGGTTCCGGAGCAACAACATGTTGATGTTATTCAACACAGATGTT